>VDFB02087588.1:0-11488 GCA_007258455.2 Sequoia sempervirens | reverse complement strand
TATAATCAACCAATCAAGCTAAGAGAAGAAAATATTACCAAATATGGGGTCCCTAAACTTGCAAAGATAGGAGATTATTAGGATGATAAAGTAGTTGCACAAGTTGTAGAGATCCTATCAGAATTTGAAGAATTATTCCCTAAAAAATTCATAGATTGAAAAGGGATAAAAGAAGAAGTAGGAGTTATGAAGACTCAACTGAAAGAAGAAACTAAACTAGTATAGAGGAGACCATATAGACTGAATCCAAACATGAAAAATAAAGTTAAAGTAGAGTTAGATGAAATTCTTGAAGTAGGTATAATCAAAATTGTTAGAATTGACTGATTCAATCCACAGCTCCCATGAAACACTTGCATGAAATTACCTATTACAATAGAGAAGATCAAAAAGTGAGATTGTGCTCAATAACTTGAGAATTCTATTGATGCAAATAACCTAAATGAATATTACAAATGAATGTGCATGCTTATATAAGCAATGCACAAGCAAACCCTATATGTGGATTAACAAGATAGTGACAAGTGTTTTAATCTCATGCAATGAGACAACTTGTCCTAAATTTAGTCCAATCTAATAATAAGAATCAAACTAAAGATTAAACATCCATTCCTAAGTTTAGCTTAAGTGAACTAAAGTAAAAAATCCTCTAATAATTAATTGATGATTAATTAATTATCAGATAATGACTTATTTACTCCAACACCCCCCTTAAGATCAACTTAGGGAGAAACTAAACAACTGATAAAGGAAGCTAAATGAATGTAGAATGGGTCCTGGCTATAAGGCCTGATGAGGTACCCATGAACACACAACTAAAATCTCTCATAACTGGAGAAAAGGAGAAAGCCTCATGGGAAAAACTCCTCTCCAAAAGAGAGAAAAAGAAATGACTGCACTAGTGAAAGAAGGATAGAAGGAGGATTCAATGTGACCCCCCAAGGACTACTTCTATCATGCAATTACAATAGATGTCCCCTTGATAGGAGAGAGAAAAAGAGGAAGTGAATCCCCCCACAAAGAAATAGCTCCCATTCCAATGATGAACATCTGAAGACAAAATATGATCCACTACCTGCAAACAACATTTATCCCCTTAGGAAGAAATAAATCCACTAGTGATTGGAGAAGTCAATCCAAAAGGATGGGTGAATTAGGAATCTAAATCCAGATGATGTGTGCCTCTGAAAACTACTCACGTATCCACATGTCAACAAATGATGATGTTGATCCAGAATCCTATGAAGATTGATGTAGAACAAGCTACAAAGGTGATGAAGATGGTGGGCCAACATTGTTGATGTGACTATCAACAAAGAGGAGATGAATGTCCTCAAAGTAATCCTCCAAATCTGCAATCTGATACTTGACAAACAATGATGATATGTTTGTAAGATATGAATCCCAAGTAGTTGTGTTTGGAAGATGTATGATGTTCTGTTGTACTAAACCAATAGGGGCCAAATATATGGTGATGACAAGCTGATAAAAACCAACAAAAGATGATGTAGTCTCAATTTATAGAGTGGGAACATGAAGTCAAGTCTCTAAACCATCAGAACATGTAAGACCTGTGATATACTCAAGCTCCTCTAAAGTATCATCATCAAAGAGTATAGAATCTATATCTATAAGAGGGATGAGGCAATCTATAGTAGGATCCTATGGGTATGGAGAGATATGAGGGTCTCCACAGATCTCCCAAAGTCGTGTCCAAAGTATGTGGGGACATTCAATATCTGATACAACATACACAGTGTCAAGATCAACACTAGAACATATAACCCCTACAATATGATCTCTAATGATGCCCCATGCTGATAAACTCCTTGGTGTGTCTGGTGTAGGTACGAGTCCATATAGATAAGGAAATTTTTTAAGCCACCTGAGATGTGCTAGGATCCCATTTTGCCAAGAATCATAGTTATCATTATCCAAGTTGATCACAAAAGGATGAATAGAAAAACCCATGATACCAAATGAAAATATCAGAGACTAATAACCTTAGTACTGATAAAGCAGATCAAAATATTTCATCTCACGCAAAAAGATCCTCTCCAGGTGCCAAGACATCCAAGTAATTAAGAAAAGTGTGAAAACACAAAATAATGAATAAACTATACCTGGGGTAAATTTTGGAAAAGGTACATGAATAGGTCTGAAGAGCTCTGAAACACCTTTCCAACATCGCTTGAATCATGAAAATATAAGATACAGGAAGAAAGTTACGAGCTCAAAAGTACAAAATACATATATGAATTTAACTAAGAATAACAGGAACCAATAGTAAAATCTAATAATAAGACTTGCACCATTGGAAATTTTGTGAAACCAACTTTCCGACGATATCTTGTTTTCCTGATTTCGACACCATATGCCCAAGATAGCCAAAAAGAAAAAAACTACTCCTTTAGGAAAAATCAGGGCTAAGAGGGGGCTTGGAGACGTATCCGTATGATGATGTCAACATGATGTCATGCTAATGTTAGCAAAAAATGAGGTTAAATTTGACGGCCAAGTGGCCGTCACTGCAAAAAATACCCTCCCTGTTGGAGATAAAATTTAGTTGCCACAATATTCTTTTGATTTGGTGGAATATTCTAGAGAATATTCTCTAGTTTGCATGTGCCACCAATTTTGGGAGATGCGTCGAATTTTGTGGGCCGGCCCTTGATTTTTTGAATGAGCCACTTTTTTATGCTGGATTTCAATGGGGCCATTGGGTTTTTAGTGCCTTCGGTGACAGGATTTACAAGAGTCGTTGGGATTATGACTAGCCATAGCAAAGGTGACAAGACCCACTTCCCTGTCCGACCCTATTGACAGGGTACAGTGGGTACCCTACTTTTTGAATTTTTTTTGGTTTTGAAATTTGATTTTTTTTCCAAAAGATTTTTGATTATATATATATATATATATATATATATTTTATTGCAGGTAAGAAAAAAATTAAAAAACCTAATTGGAAACTTGCACACAAAAATCAATGGAAACCTAGGGGTGCATCAAGGCCATATATCCATACAACCATACAGATTCCTTTGTGTTGACCTCTGGGCTACTAAAAGAAAAATTCTTTTTTTTCAACTTCACCAAAATCGATGAAACGACAAGTGTTCCTTAGGTTTTCGGCCACTCCAGATGCGATGGTGGGGCTGGTTTTTCTCTAGGATGCACCAAAAAATTGCTCAAGGCCAAATCTCTTGAGAAATTGAATAGGGGGCCGAAGATTTGGGCTCTAATACCATGCTAAAATTGACTGGTTCAATCCACAACTCCCATGAAACACCTACATGCAGTTACTTATCACAATAGAGAAGATCAAAAAGTGAGATTGTGCTCAATAACTTGAGAATCCTATTGATGCAAATAACCTAGATGAATATTACAAATGAATGTGCATGCTTATATAAGCAATGCACAAGCAAACCCTACATGCGGATTAACAATATAGTGACAAGTGTTTTAATCTCATGCAATGAGACAACTTATCCTAAATTTAGCCCAATCTAATAATAAGAATCAAACTAAAGATTAAACATCAATTCCTAAGTTTAGCTTAAGTGAACTAAAGTAAAAAAGCCTCTAATAATTAATTGATGATTAATTAATTATCAGATAATGACTTATTTACTCCAACAAAACCAGTAGAAGATTCAAAATGGATTAGCACTGTGGTGATAGAAAACAAGAAAATAAGCTAGGTAAGAATATGTGTTGACTTCAAGGAACTTAATAAATCTTACATTCACATGACCCTTTCCCTACACCATTCACTAAGGAAATATTGGAATGGCAGAAAGAGAAATCTACTCATTTAATGATGGTTTCTCTGGATAACACCAAGTAAAATACAGGAGGAAGATCAACCAAAAAGTATGTTTGTAACAGAATGGGGTTCTTACATGTACGCAACACGATACCATTTGGCTTGTAAAATGCACTTGCAGTATTCAACATGACAATGATAAATGCATTTAAAGGTTTCATAAATGAATTAAATTAGAAGTATACTTAAACAATTGGATAGTATATATTTGGGTAAAATATCATATACAAGTACTTATAATGATATTAAATATATGTCAAAGTATGCAGATAACATTAAACTTGAATAAGTGCATGTTTGTAGTACCTTATGGAACACTAGTAGGGAACATTATCTGCAAAGAAGGATTGATGCTAGAACCCACAAAGTTGACCCTAATTATGACACTATCACCTTCTAAAACAGATCCAAAAGTTAAAACCTTCTTAGGATATACCGATTATCATGGAAAATTTATAAAAGGGCATTTTGAGACAACTACACCATTGGAAGAACTGCTGAAAAATAAAACCGGTAAAAATATTGAATGTAATGAAGAATGCCAAATAACATTTGATACACTTAAACACAAAATTGTGGAGGCCCCTATCTTAATCTTCTCAAATTTGAATATACCATTTCATACACATGTAGATGCATTTAGAATTTCAATAGGAGAAGTCTTGGATCAATCCAACGGAAATAAGGATTATCTCATAGCATTTGCAAGCATAAAATTATCTAAGGTGGAGAAAACTATACTAATAATGAACAAGAGGCACTAGCTATGGTTTATGCACTCCAAAAATGTAGACACTATCTAATATTAAAACACTTTACTTTCTTTACAGACCATGAGCCTCTAAAGTACTTACTAAATAGACCCATTAAACAAGGCTTGATATGTAGGTGGCTACTTTTGTTTTAGGAATTTGATTTTAAAATAATGGTGAAACCAAGGAAGAAAAATCAAGGACCTGATTACTTATCTAGAATAGAAATAGGGGAAGGATCGAAGGATCAACAAAAATATCTACCTAGCACACACTTGTTTAGACTAAATATGGTATCAGAAGAGTTACATGATATTTCTATACTCTTTTCAATAAGAGAATATCATATATATCTCTCACCACAGTATAAAGAATGTTTAGTGTAGAAGTCCCTACCTTACACATTGATAGAAGGAGAATTACACCACATGGGACGAGATGAAATCATATGAAGGGTTGCTTATGCACACAAGATAGAATCCATTTTGAAACAAGAACATGAGGGAATAGTAGGAGGACATAATTGCAGTGACACAATTGCCAAAAGAGTTAAACTAGTTAGAATATTGTGGCCAACCCTTCATAGAGATGCAAATGAGTATGCAAAGAACTGTGACATCTGTCAAATGGTAGGAAAACCTAACACAAGAGATGAAATTCCCTTAAAAATAGTACTAGAATATATCCCATTTGAAAATGGGTGATAGACTTCATAGGACCCATTGATCTTCTTGCCAAACATTCCAGATAAATATTTATAATAACAGGGATAAAATACTAAAAAAAATAGGTAGAAGTGGAACCCACTAAGGATTGTGCCGCAAAGACTGTATCAAGGTTTATATATGAGAATATAATCACTAGGTATAATTTCCTATTGAGTATTTTAAGTGATCAAGGAAAACACTTTGTCAATAAAGTAATTGTGGAGATAGTACACAATTTTATGATTATACATAAAAAGAGCTCACCCTACCATCCACAAGAAAATAGGGCAAGTGAAGCTCCCAAAAAATAATTGGAACAACACTTAGTAGGATGTGTGATGTAAATAGATTAAACTGGGATATAAAGATACTTGTGGTACTTTGGTCCTATTGCACATCTTACAATAGAACTAACAAGTCTACATGGTTCCAATTATTATATGGAACTAATATGAAAATTCCCATGAACTTAACAGTTCCCAACCTATGCATGAAACTAACATTATGATTGGATGATGATGATTCTCTAGCACAAAGAATAGAAGAGTTGGAAAAATTGGATTAGAATATGCTTTATAGCCTTATACAATCAACAAGTAGAAAAAAAAGGACAAAAATATTGTCATGATAGAAACCTCTAGAATAAGACTTTCCAAATAGGATATTTGGTCCTACTATACAAAAACAAATTCAAACATCAAGGCAAGTTAAAAGTAATGTGGCTAGGACCTTGCTACATACATGAAATTGCAGAATTAGAAATGATAACATTAAGGTTAGACATAGATCACATCACATGATATGTAAATGACACAAGAATTAAAAAACTATCACCAACCAAAGGGATGCAAATCATAAATATAGAAGAGAGACATATTGGCAATGTCACCAAGTTTGGTAAACATCATAGAGAAGCCACACCTAAAATACAAGAAGTACACATTCAAGGAAATAGAGGTAGATAAAGGTAGGTCATTCTCAAGCATCCCCATAGACATGATGTATATAAAATATGTAAGAAAATACATCCATGAGCCCACAACTGAAATATACCATACAAAGTTTGAGGAGATCTAGAAAATCCTACTTACTTCAAATAAGTTCACACATACCAATTGCAATATCAAGAGGTAGGACAAAAGAATCTACATGTGTGGAAGGATTATCCAAAATTTTGTGATGAGCATGATTGGATTAGATTAGTTATGATAAGAGTACACAGTGAATTAATTTACCAAGAAAAACCCTACTAAACTGTAATACCCTCCTCTGACTTCGTCTTGACCATATAGTTAATTGAAGTTATAGGTATTGTGATAGTTGAATACAAGATTTTATATATTTAAGGTATTGATTAAATAATTGCTTTAATTATTTAATATATTCAATAATAAATGAATAATTCTCTTTTTAAAGCATTCAAAAACTCTTTTAATTTAGGGGTCACTATTTTGAAACATGGGCACTTGATAATATGAGTACATATTTTATATATACAAACTTTCTACATGAGATTACCTTTATCATTCACCATAATGATCAAAGTCATTCTCCAAGAGCTTGCTTCAAGGTGCATACCATTATTTAATATATTCAATGCATATAGCACTAGCTCAAATGCTTCGCTAGTTGATCTTCATGAATCACAAATGACCTAGTAGTATTATCAACATGTTATGTTGATCGCTTCCATCTAAATGGGTCATTGTACATTTTAGATTATTCAAAAGGTCAACTTTAAGTTATATTTATCTTTTGGACATAATAAAACTTATTTACTTCTTAGAATTAATAGACTAATAAAGTGTGTAGAGTTATTTTAATTATAAACCAAGGCCATAATATTTAAACTTTCTATGAAGGGTTGCAATGGTAAAAAGAAAGTTGGAAGATTACCATGCAAATATTTTCAATGTGCATTGTAATAAATACACAAAAATAACATGTTAATAGGTATTAAAGGTTAGATGTTAAGAGGTTAAAAAAAAAGCTTTTACCAAGAGTAGCTAAAACCACCAAGTCCACTTGTATCAAAGCTAGCAGATAACATGAACTGCCCCAGACTTTGTGGAGAGGAGACACGCAAGAGGGAGATAAATCTATTATTAGAAAAAGGGTGGAATGAACTTCCTTGCATGTTGGAAGTAAGATGTGGATTTTTATAATGCATGTGGAATCCAAGAGGAGAGGGGAGTGTTGGGGGAGTGGAAGCCAATCCCGATGGGAGGGTTAGAAGTTGGTGTTGTTTAATGGGAAGTGGGAGGGCAGGAAGATTCAGGGGGACTAGAACCCTCGTTCTTCCTAAATGCCTCTTTCAATTGAACCAGATTTTGGATTGCTGATATAGCTTCAGCTTTTTATTATTGTTAGGAGATATAGTCTAGAACAATGGAGTCGTTCATGGAGAAAAAAAGGGATAGAAGAATCTATGCTCTTCTTGGTTTGGAGGGAGTGAATTTCATCACAGTCTCCTTAGTTCATAATCTCGATGGGAATGTTAAAAGATGTGTGCTATAGGGGACATACTATTGACTGTACAAACATTTCATATGGGAGGATATTATGAATGCACTTCATCAGATAAGTACATCCATCACTTGTTGATATTTTCTGTGTTGCTAGTGTTTGTGTAAGTAAATATTGTTAAATAATTATATATATAGAATACACAGATTTAGGATTGGGAAATGTACATTTCTGCTTTCTTTGAATGGCCCAAAAGGAATGTTGAATTCTTCAATTGAGAGGATGATGCGTCTTTACTGCCTCTGTCATCAAACGTTATAGTTTTACTTGCTCTTCGTTCACAACCTCGTAAGTTATCCCTAATGGGAGAAATAGGGGATCTTATGTAGCATTATCTGTGTTTGAAAGTTATTGTCATACTAGTGTTCATTGCAATATTAGTTTTGTTTGCAAAGTTATGTGCAGAAAAGACATTGTGAGTGGCCCTTACAAGGGCTTGTCGTAGGTTGTCTGTTTGCTTGTAGGTCACATTGATGAGGAATGCATATTTGTATTTGCAAAATTTAGGATATTTCCATATTCACTGAAGTCTTGCTTTCTTTTCCTTGCATGGCTAATGCATAGAATCAAACAAGATAACTAATTTAATCTATTCAACAATTTATAATCCAGCGGCCGACACTTAACACTTCTCAACCTTTCGATAACACTGCTCTATTTGCTTAGGCAAGAAAAGTACGCCTTTTCTAGATATACATACTTATTTTCTTTTATGTTTTCTACCTACTAAGTAGCATTTTATATCTTAAGAAATCTTCTTTCTAGCCGCTTCTAAGTTTTATGTGGCCTAAAAATTAATCATGTGCGTAATAATATTTAGCCTTCCTTAATGGGCGGCTGCAGGTTGTCTCCATTGGCAACCTGCCACATCTCAAGTACTGTAAAATAGGATGTTGTAGAGGTTTAAATAATCTCTTTTATCCGATGTCAACCAGACTCAGTCGCGACTTTTAAACATAATAGGAAGTTCCAAGAATAAAATGACCTCCCTGACTCCATTGTCAACTTGTCATAGCTGAAGTACTTGAACATAACTGAAAGTTCTAAGATTTAAATAATCTCCTAGATTCTCTTGACAATCTATCATAGTTGTAGCACTTAAATCATTAAAAAATTATCCTTATATAAGAACTCCCTCCGTTTTGCTGGCCGATAACACTCTTGAAGGTGGCCGCATGAAATAGAGCCATGATGCCATACAGGGGTACCTGGACTGCATTGTTCTTTGTACCAACTCGAGTCGTCTTGGCCTTCAGTCATCTCTCAGCACAATTTTGCTTGCAACAAATTTGGAGATTAATCTTAATACTATGTCGTAACCAGGTCATACTCGAGGTTCTTAGCATTTCTTACGGTTCAGATGACGTTCTTCGTATCTTTCCATTCTATAAAAATTATGATGGAGGCATCCCACTTTGTTAACACCTACTTGATGGTATAGAGGACACTGTCAGTTCTGCCCAGGATAGAGAGATTCACGTGTTCAAGGATAGGACATCAGGGAAGAAGCCTATAAACCTTCGCTACGTGTTTATGTTTCACTTGCATTTTTTCCCCATTTAGGTCGAGGATCTTGTAGCACATCATGGTGATCCACAGTACTTTTTGTGAAAGTCCAAAATTTTCAATTGCCTTCAGAATACCCATCAAATGAAACCTAGTGTTTAAAACAGAGAGGACGTGATCAAGAATCTGGTACTTGGCTTATCACCTGCCAATTGCATCTACCTATAAGCTTTCTTCATCTTTAGAAATGAGACCATTCGGTGTAGCAGCCCGAACTCAGCTTCCATACGCCTGCTCACATTCTTGAAGTACTTACCTTGATGAGATTTAGTTATATAGCATGAAATTCTATAGTTGTTTGAGATACTTTACATTAGAAAGGATTAAGAATGTCATTTTCAATAAACTTATGGAATAAGAATATGAAATATTTATATATATATAGAAACATGTAATTTTTTGTTATTTCATTTTAGAAGTTATTGATGTAATAGGGTTGTGTTAATATATGACATATTAGTGGTTATAATAGTTAAAATTGTTGTACTTATTTTGTTAAGTAACTAAAAAGGTTGTCGAATGATTACTCCTTATTGTAATGGTTGTTGAAATTGTTAAGTTGTTTATTGAATAGATCATAAGTTGTTGGGAAATTGTTGTTTGGGTATCTTGTGATGATGAGTTAAACTTTTTTTTTGGAATTGAGATTGTTTTGAATTGATAATGAGGTGAATTACGTAACTTGAGTTGTGAAAGTAATATTGCTTCGATTTTGAGTTTGATGTTGATTTTGAGATCAAGTTTTGTTGTCACCTTTTTGGGAAACCCTTGTTTAGTGATTTATTAGTCTTCTAGAGAAAGAGAAAGAAGGGTGTTACTTTATTATTGACCTTCACTTTTGGTTCTTTGTGAACTATTGATCGTATGATCTATTTGATGTTATGGGTTCAGCCTTGCACTTGAAAATAGTTTTGTTATGAAGATTTTGTGTAGGATGATGTTTGCCTTGCTTAATGCAATTTATCATGTGGCTTTATATTTTGTGCATGGGGGCTTACCCTAATAGTGTTTTTTGAGTCTGTTGTTCATAAAGGGAGTGGCTTTCAATGGGGGCCGAGACCCGGAAGTGGTCTCAGGGTAACTCATTGGAAGTTTGTTAATCAAGTGAAAACGTTAATATTTAATTAGGGGTTTTGGATAGAATCACACATTAACAAGATATAAGTGAATGCCTCACTCATGGCGCAAGTACTTGTATGGGCTTGAGATGAGTTGAGAAGTCCTGGAATGGAAAAATCATTATCTCGTCCTTATGAAAGATAATCGATGCCACATTGGATTGCATGTGGGGTCGGGTTTCGTAAGAGGTCACCAGGGTAACCCAAGTTGGGGGCCGGGGCCTAGGAAGATTCGCCAGGGTAACCCATGCAACATTGCGATGACACTCTTCCTTAAACAATCAAGTATGCTTTGTTTCCTTCTATGATATTATTGAGTCTCTGGAAGCACATGTTGGCATTTTTATGTTGATGCTTTATTGGTTATTCCTTATGTTAGGCACATCTTGTGTTGGTTATATCTTGTGTTGAGATTTCCTTATGTTATTGTGGATCTTGTTGTGAAGTTTTGTACCCTTGTTCTGTATGATGGTTATTGTTGGGGATCCTTCATGTAATCTCTTAGCATGAGGGGTGGGCCTTCGGGTCCACGTGGTTGGGTGGAACATGCTATGCACCCCATTGGGTCCCCAGTTATCGATCGAGAAGTGCAAAATTGTACCTTGCAGTGACTCTTGAGTTATACCAAAGTTGGATCCAGTATTGCAGCTTTGTACTCCTTCATTTCAAATGTAACATACCATATTATTGTATCATCCCCATTTATGTTGGGAACGGCATTGTAATATTGTAACTCTTGATTAATATGTTAACCATGTTCATGTTACCTTAAGATCAATGGTGTATACTTACCATTCATGTGATGTAATAATGTTGTTGTGAAAAGTAATGCAGTCAAGTAAACCCGAGGGATTTGTTATATGTAGTTCATGTTTAGTTTTCATTTCTTATGGTATATGATTATTATGATGTAAGTACTTAAAAAAAAAATTGGTGCCATAAATGTTATATATATTTGTATCCTTTGGGGTTGCTTGGCGGGCCATTACA
>VDFB02087587.1:0-11353 GCA_007258455.2 Sequoia sempervirens | reverse complement strand
CATGTTTATCTCATCTTTTGGGATATCTTTTGGAGGAGGTCGGACTTTCAGTTAGGATCTAGTTAACTGATGTTAGTTATTAGTTGACTCTCATTTCAATAAGGACTTGCATGTTGCAAATGTCCATTCATTTTGTATTAGTTCAGTTAACTGAGGTAGTTTTCCAGTTAACTGTTAGGTTGCATACAGTTAGACATAGAGAATAAACTCTTGCATGCTTGCAACACTGAGTGTAAACTCAAGGAGATTTTAGGGTTCCCCACTCCTTGAAGTTCTATAAATAAGAGCACCCTTTCTCATTTGTACTATAACTTTTGGTGAAATAACAAATTGTTGGGCCCACCTTTCCATGCAATATTGCTATTCTATAACTGTTCACTTAGTTAAATATAATCTGGTTTGATCGTTTATTGTGTGTGTGTCTTGTTATGCAATTTGTTGTCCCAATTTTATTCTTGTTGTGATTAATAAGCTTTGTTTCATATCTACACCTTGGATAGGGGTTCCTCCTCCTTGGGAATTTAAAAATAATGTTTATCGTTTGATGTAGTTTCCAATAACCTTTACTTCAGCCTACACCTCGGATAGGGGTTCCTCCTCCTTGGGAATCCTGATTTAAGGTTTATCGTATACCAATTCCTTGCTCCTAATTCCTCTTGCTCTGTTTATCTAGAGGAGATAGGATAGTTTTAGCATTAGCTTAGTTGTAGTTAAGATCTACGGAAACCAGAGAAAAACCTTAGCTGCAATGTATTGGATTTTTAACCTTGTGCCTCTTCCAGCTGAGTCAAAAAGATAGGATTTAGAATATTTTACTTTTTAAGCATATCAGCAAAAGAGGGAGCTTCCCCTCCTAATTTGAAGAGCAATTCAACTGTGCATAGCTGTCTGTTGGCAATACGCAATCCAGAGGTGCGAATTGTAACACCAACACAGACATAAGGGTGTGTGTCTGTCTTAGGGACCTTCTAATCACACTTTAGCAGCAGCGATTCACCCTTCTGAGAGACGTGTGGACTCCTACAGTTTGGACATGGTCTTCTTTACACCTGATACCAGACGTACAGAGGGCCACAGGGAATTAAGGAGGGTTTGAGCTTGCTGAATAGAAGACATGTGAGTTGCAGTAGCTGGTGTGTGTCATTTCTGGGCATCTTATCGAATTTAAAGGGTTGCAAATGCATCTGTGGACACAGCGTGGTGTATCCCAGGTCTGAGTTGCATCTTTATGTCTATTAATGATTGCTGTTAGCAGTCCATGGTATTTATTGCAGACTTTGTAATCATCTGAATATTTCTGAGTATTGTATTTTCATATCAGATTTCTCTATTCTTAAACAGTCTGAAATATAGTGGGTATTCCTCACTGATATTTAACTCAGATATCATTAATGTATACCTTTGTCATTTGCTGCCATTCAAGGGTCTGAGTAAGAGCATGTCTGAGTCGTATTGTTGATACAATCATAGGTTTGTAATCTCTGCTAACTGCTGTTCACATCTGAGTACTATCATTGGCAAGAATATTCAATATCTAAGCTCAAAAAGTATTTGTCAGAGTCTGAAATGTAACCCTGTTCAAGCATTATAATGTTCTGTCAAATATGGAGTATAGAAGTTCTGAAGTCTGTTATCAGTTGTTGCATACTTTCCAGTCTGAAGCTTATTATTACATGCATAGTAATTATTAGTTTGATAAAATGGAACATCTATCAAACTAAACAATTGAAAAAACGATACATTTCCAGAAGGTGTCTTACAGTTTCATCCTTTGTTGGCAATGATGGTGTGGTAAATCTGTGATTGTATCCAATTCAAGCTCTATGTGTGACATCTATCCCTTATTTCTACACTTTACTGAATGCCTACAATTATAAATGATGATTTCTCTCATGCTTATCTGTTTCTTCTTTATCATGTATCTGTTATATATTAACTAAGAAAATTTTCATACTATCTTCTCTAACTCTTACGATTCCTTGAATCTTACATTAGCTTATGACCATGTACATATATTGTGTGACTATTGTGAAAATGAAACATACAATTCATACATCCTTTCAATAGGGAAATAGGACTATTAATTTTCAACTTTCGGAAAGAAACTAGCATATACTATCTTAATGGTTTATCTATAGATACCTTGGGTGGATACTTGTAGGCTGCAAAATGCTTGAGAGTGGCACACACAAGTCCAATTCCATCTATGAAAAAGGTATTACAAAATTCAATGTAGGCTTCTTACCAATACACAAGCTAGTGCATTAACCAGAGAAATAAAAATTGAACAACTATTATGACCTGCTTTTAGTGTCCCTTTCCCAAATTCATCAATTAAACATAAAGATCTTGAAGTTGCATGCCTACAAAAAATAAAAAAATCAATTTAGTAGACCAAATATCTAAATGAAAAATAAAACCCATATGAACATTGACTTGAAAATTGTTATTTCACAGTCTACCTTAGCATAATGCCAACTTGATGCAGATCCATCATAAATGTTGACTGCTCACTAGTAATTGTATGTTTGCTGACAACTCCAAAAAATATCCTGTCACAATATCACAACATTTCATGATTAGAAGAATTTAAAAGCTTAATGCAACTTCATAAAGTAATTTAAAATTGACGTAAACATTTTTTTTAAATTCCCATAATGATAATAGTGAACCTGTCTGTGATACCAACTGTTGCACAGTCTGCCGGCACAAAGCTTCCAATATGCGACAAGAAAATTATAAGGGCAACCTGTTAATTCAATAGCTTCACTAATTATTTATAACATCAATATTTCCATATTTCAATTATGTAGCAAAAGTACATTCCCATAATCAAGATAATGTTCAACAAAACCTTGCAAAGCTTGGAATTTTTTTAATCCACAATAGAGAAAATATTCACTAATGTGATATCAGATTAATAAATTAAGCATGATGAATGCTATCACATTAGTATGTGTAGATCATATGATTTGATCAGGATAAGTATGACAGAGACTCCACTAAACCTCTCTCATGAATTTTCAAAGACTTAACCATACTCTAGCATTGACATGACAGCTGAATCTAAGGCAGCATTACGAAGAGCCTTGGCATTAAGCAATGCAAGGGAAAATTCTTAAATGTGAAAGTATGCATATTTTTGGACAGAATGAATGAAACTTTGATAATCATTTGTTTGGGAGCTGTTATGTAAATTTTTACATCTATATGGTTGTTCAGACGACATATAAATGCCACACTCAACGGTTTTTGTTTTAGACTGTCATGCTCAACTCTGCAGCTATAAGGTATGAGAAATTCCACTGATTGCATGTGGGGTTACCTTGAAAACATGACATTTAAAACAAATACATTTTCCATGAAACTATCAGAGCTACAAAATATATCTAAGTCATAACAATGTATGTGCAGAAAGACTCAACAAACTATGTCCAAGCCAACATAGGCATCAATAAAGATTCCATTTATCAATAGAGCAACAAAATTAAACATACTCTTCTATATCATGGCAAGCAACATTACAAGAAGAGTTTATCCATCCTATTGGGTTCTTTCTCATTCAAACTCTTAAGAATGTCCAGTAACTCATCCATTATACTCACCTGAATCAGCCTCTCTACAAATGATAGATAGTGTCCTCCAATCATGACAATTCATTAAAGAATCTAGCGCCAATCCCTAGTTTCCTATAACTTTTGTTGGTACCTGTATGAAACTCACATTTTGCAAGCCTTGTTTATCAATTCATCATCTTTTGATCCATGGTCTTGTCTCAACTAAATTAATTGTGGTCTTGTGGTTATTTGTAATGTCCCCTTCTTAGTGATCACCCCGAGAACATATTAGCCTATTTAATTCCCATAGGCTATAGTCGAGAAAAGGAAATTAATTTGTTTAATTGTTTAATATTACTTGGTGGGAAAAGTACATTTAAAAAGTTAATGTATAATACTTAATTAAATGGATTATAAAGTGAGTTTTGGAAATATTTTAAAAAGCAACTTTATAAAGTCACTTTATTAATTTATTGAGTGGGAAATAGAGTGAATGATATAAAAAGTGATTTTGGAGCTCATTTGCAATATGCTTATTTATTTTCTCAAATTCACTTTTGGAGAGCTTCTTGGAGTTCTTGGTCTTAGGGAAGAGAAACCCTAGGGCTTCCGGTTTCGATGGTGAAACGATTCCACCTTAGCTGGTTCGTGGAGGGAGATCATCTAGGTATTCTAGTTGGGCGATTATAGCAATTTTGTGAGTATCCTACGGAGACAAAATTGGTAGTAAAGATATATATTTTTGATGCTTGAGTGATTGAGGTTGGAGTCTAGCTTGAAGAGGTTTAACACAGATAATGGGTCACCATATATTTGCCTATTCAGAGATTATTCACTGTTGAGATATTGCAGGTCATGGCTATAAGAAATAGTGAACATCTCCATAATCCTCATTGAAGCTTCCAGTCTGCAAGGCAAGGCAGAGCCATTAGAGAGGTTTGTGGAGCTATGGAGGTAAGCTGTGGTCATCATAGGAAGGGCACAGTGTTGCTTAAACTGTTACATCCCAAATTGTGACGTTACAATTTACCATCACTAGATAGAGTAAATGTGAATTCTAGAGGTGAATTAATGATGCTTGTACCTTGTTTTCAATATGAATGATGTTTCATTTAATGTTATTCTTGGTGAAATACTGCATAAAGGAGAATAGAAGGTTATTGATTTGTGAAGAATCTAACTTTTGAAATGTTTCATGTATTCTCCTTCGTTTTGAGCATATGACTCCTGTTGTTGTGTCACAGTGTGCAGGAAAGAGGACCAATCCTCCAGGCAGAGGAGAAATATCACTCGGGGAGGAATTTGGTCGGGTAAGCAGTAACGAGTACCAAATGGGCATACACACACGTTAGTATAGGTTCTGAGAAACCAAGTCAATTTTATTGGTCTAGATAAGTCATCCTTAGGCTTTAGGAGTTATGTTTACTTCTTTATGCTTTGAAAAGTGATGATTACTCATTTGTCTGACTTACTGTGCTTTGATCTTGATATGGAAAACGTGAATGGATATATGTAAATAGGTCAAGTGAGTATGTGTATACATGTATATAATGTACATGTATCCATGTCAATACATATGTATGCTTGGCAGATGGATGTGCCCATATGTACGTATCGACATGGTATACATACATTTACGTGTACACTACGTACAAGGATATATATATATATATATATACATACCACGTTACCTATTGCCAGTGAATAGAGAAATTAATTATATTATTTAATATTGCCTGAGAATAAGGATGTTAATAGTAATATTTGATTAGAATTTACATATAATCATATTTACACGAATACGTATGCATGTATATTGAAAGTATGCTGACTGGCTCACAATATACATATGTAACAATTAATACGTATAAGTGTAAATATTTAAATATGTAAATGTTTATATATTTTAATATATATGTATATATTTTATATTATAGTTTTACTTAAATATATGTAAATATATTTAAATAGTAATATATTCATATATTACGGAGTAAATAAATCTATAATAAAAATATATAAATATATATTAAATATATAAGAATATTTGAATTTAATATTATTGCCTAAAATGATTTAGGAAGTCAATTTTATATTACCTTGAGTAATTTTGGAAATTGAATTTTAAAATACCTTGGTAAATTTATAAAACGATTTTTACTATATATTATTACATTTAAAGATTTTAAAAAGGAAATATTTGATTTTGAAATCAATATTAAATATTTTGAACTATGGGAAATCAAAATATTAAGTGAAATAAATATTTGAAATATTAAATACTTCATATAGTGTAAAGTCGAAATAATTATTGGTGAACATTTGTAAAAAAGAAAAATACGTTTTTGAAAGAATCATTCCCGTGAAAATGGAAATGGCGTGAAAAATGAAATCGCGCACCTGGAGAAGTTCGCACTTGAAGCGGATGGGCAGAGAACTAGTCTTGAAGAATGAATCAAACGCTGTTCCTCTGGCAATGAAAATGGCAACGTGGAAGAATAGCAGGCTTGACCTCTTCCCTGGAACGAATTTTTCAAAGATTTATTTCAAAATACCTTAAAAATATGAAGAACGCCTTGAGCTGCCAAATCCGCCATGTGAGTTGATTTATTCTTCTCTTGCTGGCTTAAAAGGAAGTCGAATCACCTTCAATTTCGATGACTTAGGGTTTAAGAATCCGCCAAGTATCATTTGACTATTTCTGGGGACTTTGTTGTCAATCAACATGCCTTCTTAAGTGGAAAACTGTTGCATTTCAGGTATATAAATATAGACGCCATGCTGTCATGTCCCCTTCTCAGTGACATCTCTCAGAGGACAGGATTGGCCTATCACACGACCCTCGTAGGCTGATTGTTTGGATAAGGGGGTCACTCGGAGTTTGGCTCAGCTTCAGTTGTCAGAGATTTGATCAGCAGTCTTTCGTTTTGGCTCAATCAGAGGTTATTTGCAGAATTGCTATTTTTAGCAGTTCTTGGCAGGCAGTATGGGACCACTGCTATTTTTAGCAGTTTGGCTGTGGCGGTATCAGGAAACACTTCAGAGTTCGTCAGCATCAGACGGATCAGTTATCGGGTTAGAAACGAGGGAGATATTAATATTTGATCGTATTGATTAAATATTAATTAATTAACGTTTATAATATAAAGTTATAATTTAATATTATAACTTAAGTGTTTTCCTTGAAGGGGTGCGCCCAACATCAGAAGGGGCCAAAAAGTGATTATTAAAGTATTTAAAATATTCAGCTGAGGACTATTGAAATATTAAAATATTAAAACGTGAATATTTTAATGAAACCCTATTTTTAAGCAAATCGCACTTTTCAGCCTATTAGTGGATTTTGCCTTGGAAATTGTGCATTATGAGATTATTGAGTTTGAAACTGATCAATTTTGGTCTGAGCCTGAGACTTAGGGTTTCATGTTCGTTTGCCTTGGGGAACGAGCCATCTCCAACGGAAAGCAATTCGTGAGTGCAATATCACTTGATCTTATTGCCTACATGTGAGGTTTTCTATTCAGTAAACTACAGAGCTTTCTAAAGATCAACAAGCTTCTCACCCCTGAGATTCTTCAGCAAGATTTTGCATCCGCATGCTATTTGTTTTCATCTTGGCGAGATCATCTGTGAGGATTATTATATGTTGATTTTGTTGAAGGTCAGACAAAAGTAACCGCAGACCGACAAATGTACTTTTTGTCAGTCACACTGCAAGTGTAATTAACGGTTCATTCATATTGGGAGAAACGCTTCACCATTCTTGCTTCCCAGTTGCATCAAAATTGGCGCCCACAGTGCTGGAGTTATATTTGATCATCAGATAGCAGGAGAAGAAGAGCATTTATTTCTGCCGTACTGTTTTGTACCTTCAGCCGTACCAGTAAAACAGGTTCTTTTCACAATAAAAATCATTATTTCTTATTGCATGCCAGTTGATTCATATTGTATTGAGCTATCATGAATAAAAGTTGAAGCGCCTTCTTTCTCAGTTACATTTCCTATACATATTGTTCAACAATCAATTTTATTGAATTTATTATTATTTTCTGTAAGAGCCGTACTATTCCTTATTGCATTGAAAACACAAAAATTGCAAAAAAGTCACAAAACTTCAGAAAACGTCAGAAAAACTAAAAATATCAGTCAGAGCAGTGTCAGAGGGAAACCTAGGGTTTCTACAGTGGTATCAGAGCTAAATCCTGCCATCCTTAGGGTTTAGCCATCACATGCAGCCAGAAGAATTTGACACATACAGGTATTATACACGCAGACGTGCCTTGATTGAAAGGCAACGCATGCAGAGCAGCACGTAAATCATGGTATCGACAGTGGGATGATAGGGTCGATGGGTGACGTATATACCGGTGACGTAGATCCCTACTGCACTAACAAAAGGACCGTGATGATGTCAGGTCTTGCTTGCACCTCAGGATATACACGCGGCGGTGTCAAAATGGCTTTAATCGAGGATTGCACAGCCTGACAGCTGGCACTATAGAGATTGGGTAATTCGAGGAGACTGGCCACCACATCGACGATGATGTGGAGTGAGGTGGTCACCGAGAGCTCCTGTGACGTGGTCACGACAGCCAGATAGCCTACTTCAGGGGCCTACTTAATGGTGACAGAGCCCGATGAGGCTGTACCAGGTGATGAGCACGAGGATTTGTCTGCTGATAACCTTATGGCAGCGAACGAGGAGTGGGAGTTGATACCTCCTGCAGTCAGAGAGAGGTTGTCTTTCGACCGTTTTGTCACTCAGAGACGAGAGCATCATAGAGGTCGTCAGGATTGGAGACCCAGATACCAGAACAACGATTTGAAACATGCAACAAACAGGTTGAATCTGGTGATGTTCGATGGTAGTGGGAAGATGACAGCCCAAGCTTGGATTAGCAAGCTTGATACATTTCTCACCTTGCGTCCGATGGCGGAGAGAGACGCTATTAGATATGCTACACTGCACCTCGAGGGAGTAGCATACGATTAGTGGCACCACGGCATGGTGACCTTACAGCACGACAGGATTACTACCTACCAGGAGTTCGTGGATAGATTGGTAGAGAGGTTTGACCGGAAGGATCCGGAAACCTATTTCCGAGACTTAGCACAGTTGAGACAGAGTGGCAGTCTCGAGTCATATATCAGTGATTTCCAGAGGCTATCCGTCATGGTTCCGAGCATATCAGAGAGGCGGTTAGTAGTTCTTTTCATGGAGGGTTTGACCGAGCCACTGAGAGGCTGGATCAAAGCCTTTGATCCTCCGTCACTACAGGAGGCGATGAAGAAAGCACGTAACATGGAGTTCGCAGCCCCGTCAAGTAAATTCAACTCCAGAGGTTCTTCATCGTTCAGAGATAACAAGGGCTTCAATAAAAACAATGATAAATCTGATTATAAGAAAAACAAATCAGATTATAAAAACGATTCAAAAGGAAAATCAGCGTTCCCACCTTTGGATCGTGAGGCCCTGAATGACCTTCACAGGAAGAAGCTTTGCTTCTACTGCAAGGGACCGTATGATGCCAGTCACGATTGTCCTCTAAGACCTAAGGCAAGGCGAATCGTGTTATGTGGGCATTACCTATGAGGGACTTAATCAGAAAATTCCCATCGCCTGCATATTACGTGATGATTCAGAGTCGGCCCAGACGGTATGCAGATAGGCTCCGGAAATATTTCGCATACGTGGAGGGGTTCTGGCATTCAGCATCCAGCTAGGGAGGGTTCTTTCGTGCTCGGCCGTATTAGCGTACGTCGCAGGGTCATTACCTCTATTGGATAAAGGGGAGCCACGTGCGATAACTTTATAGATGCTAGACTACGGAGAAAACGAGGACTCATCACTGAGGATTTCGAGGGCATCAGAGTCAAAGTGGCAGATGGTTACACTTTGAAATGTGAGCGCGTGATTAGAGATCTCCCCTTACGCTTGAACAATTATGAGTTCAAGGCAGATTATTACGTTGTTAATATGGGAGACATTGATTTAGTCCTGGGAATGAAGTGGTTACACTCATTGGAGGAGGTCACACTTCGTCTCAAGGATATGGAGATCCGTTTTGAGGTCGATGGGAAGACACACATACTTAAGGCAATACGGGACAGCGACCTTAAAACAATTTCCTTTCGCCGAATGGAGCGGCTTATGCGTCACGACATGGTAGAGTGGGCTGCAGAGTGTCATTTGGCACCTTTACAGGAGGGACAGCAGAAGACAGAGTATCATCCAGACATTCAGCAGTTGAGAGTCAAGCATGACAAGGTGTTCAGTGATATTCCGCCAGGTAGACCTCCAGACAGAGGGATAGAGCACATTATTGAGCTCGAGGAGGGTGCAAAACCCGTCATGATAAATCCTTACAGGCATCCGAAAAGATTGAAGGATGAGATTGAGAAGACTATAAAGGAGTTATTGGCAATGGGTCACATTAGACCGAGCAAATCCCCGTTCGCCTCTTCTGTTGTATTGGTGAAGAAGAAGGATGGAACGTTGCGCATGTGCATCGATTACAGGGTCTTGAACAAGAGGACAATTAAAAACAGATACCCGATACCGAGGATAGATGAGTTGATTGATGAGCTCCATGGGGCATGTTATTTTACAAAAATTGATTTACGGTCGGGTTATCATCAGATCAGAGTCCGTGAGCAGGACGTAGAGAAGACAGCCTTCAGATGTCATTGTGGGCACTTCGAGTTCATAGTGATGCCATTTGGGCTCACTAACGCGCCAGCCACCTTTCAGTCTACGATGAACAGGGTCTTCCATTCACAGCTGAGGAGGTTTGTGTTGGTCTTCTTCGACGACATCTTGATCTACAGTCGGACTTGGCAGGAGCACTTGGCACACTTGGAGACAGTGTTGAGCATTTTGGAGAGGGAGTCCTTGTACGCCAAGGAGTCCAAGTGTGACTTAGGGATGACCGAATTGTTGTATCTTGGTCATATTATCAGTGCTGATGGAGTGCGCATGGATCCTGAAAAGATCCGCGCCATTGTTGATTGGCCCACACCGGCGAACCTGACGCAGTTGAGAGGGTTTCTCGGTTTGTGTGGATTCGACCGCAGATTCGTGAATGGCTATTCACGACATGCAGCCCCGATGACAGACTTGATGAAAAAGGGGGCGTTTGTTTGGACTTCTGAGGCACAGGAGGGTTTTGTGAAGTTCAAGGAGTTGATGACCACTTGCCCTGTTTTGGCACTACCCGACTTTACGAAGCCGTTTGAGCTTCAATGTGATGCATCAGGTGAGGGCATTGGTGCGGTGCTTATGCAGGACAAGCACCCGATAGTTTATGAGAGCCGCAAGCTCAGAGGACCCGAGAGGTTGTATAGCATATACGACAAAGAGATGCTCGCAATCATGCATGCCTTGGCAAAATTTAGACAATATCTTGTTGGCAGCAAATTTTGCATTAAGACCTAATTGGGCAAATTTCCAGCCTCTTTACACTTTTAGGCAGCGCAGATCTCAAATGACGCATGTTAGAAATGGGTCGCCAGTCGTTGTGCTTTAAGGACTTTGATATTTCATATATCAAAGGTACTCAGAACGTAGTGGCAGATGCACTTTCACGGAGACCGTACTTGAGCACTATGGTTCAGATTTCAGAGGATTGGAGGCATTTGATAGTGGCAGAGTATGCCAAGGACAGTTGGGTCTCCAGCATTGTCGAGGGATCAGCAGTTGACACCAGGTACACACTTGTGAATGATTTGATCATTTACAAGCATAGGATATTTCTGATTTCCGGTTCAGAGGTGAAGAACATAGGTATGCGAGCCTT
>VDFB02087585.1:0-14837 GCA_007258455.2 Sequoia sempervirens | reverse complement strand
CATTATGGAGAAAAACCAAAGCATACATATATGCATATGTATATGTAAATGTATCTGTGCATATTCAATGCATTTTCAATGGAGAGTGTAATGAAGGGAAGGAACGATGCATTTTTTGAAAGAGAGTGTAATGTTGTTGCTACTTATGCATTTGCATCATTCCTTCCTTCATTCCACTCTCCATCTAAAAGAACTTCACTTTTTTTATTGCATATGCATATATTACAATGAAGAAAATAAACTGCTTGAAAACACCAACTTAAAGAGCAACAATGTAGCTAAAGAGAAGATATGAAATATAAAATGAAACACAACAAAGGAGTTCTGCTCTCCACCCTACCATATTGGGTCATGGAGCCCCATGGGCTCTCACCAAACCCCTAAGCAAGTACATACATTTTCCACCACTTCGATCAATGGTGAAACCAATGTTTCTTATTACACTTAATATATAGCCTATCATTCTAACTCCTTTTTGAGTCTAAAAGAAATAATACCTAAAAAGGTCCATCTAACTTCAAATACCTATATATTAGTTACTTTTTCTTTTGCAAGAACATATGTAGGAATTGCATGCCCTAGATGCATTTGTAGGAATCTATTGCATAGATATATATACACACAAAAAGAATGTGTGCAAATGTATGCATGTGGAATTACATATAGATAATAGGTATACTATCTACCACTCTATAAATACAGAAATCAATGTTTAATATTACACTTAATATACTACCTACCATACATACGTATTTTATGTGCATCTAATCTCAAAAACAAATATAACTTCACATACGAAAAATAATACGAAACACACCTAAAGAATGCTTGCTCTCCACCCTACCATATTGGGTCATGGAGTTGCATGGGCTCTCACCAAACCCTTGAGGAAGAACATAAATTTTCCACCACTATGATCAATGGTGAAACCAATGTTGCTTATTACACATAATATAAGGCTATCATTATAACAGTTCCTTTTTGAGGTTGAAATTAATAATAGCAAAGCCTTAGCAACCGACATCATGCACTGGATGCATATGTCATATTTTCTACCTTGAAATATACACACTAAAAAAGTATGTGTAGAAATGTATGTACGTGGCATTAGATGTAGACAATATACATATATAGATGAATGGAAACTTATAGCTATACATACATATTGATACATGTGTTGAATAGGGCAATCAAACTTCAACCTTTAGAGAATCTCGCAGTCCTAGCTCATAGCTCTAATAGCAGGTAAAGCCAGAAAAGAATGCCCAACAATTCTTTATTGAAAATTGCAAATAATTTTGCTACCTCTTCTGAGGCTTTGAATGGAAGGTGTTATTATATCCATCACCACTACACGGAAACCATACAACAATTAATGTTGATGCTTGGAGGGTGAGCTTCTATGAAGGTGCAAGTCCTATCATCTATTGTGAAGTTTTTGTGAAGGTGGTTGGAGGTTATTTTGTGTTTTTTGTATGTAGTAATGATTCCAAAAGAAATAGAAAAGTCTTGGAAATAGCACAATTGTTTAGAGTGATGGACAATTTATGTCCCCTATGTGCAGATATGTATTTATGTCATAGTAGATACAAATAAAATTGATACATAGTAATCCCTATGTTTATTTTTTTGGGACATTCTTGGAATGATAAGCTGTATTTTAGCTGTTATATGAAACGTTGATGCCACAATTGATCTAACCTTAGGAACTCAGATGTAGCAACAATATACTCTACACTCAGCCAACACAAGAAGATTAAAACTATAGAAATCAAATGACAAAATTTTGGAAACCTCCAATTGTGTGGTTTTCCCCTATTGTGTGAACTTTGACCAGAATTTTCATTAGCCTTCCTTTTTTTAATCCTTCTGACGCTTGGATTCTAGTTGGGAAAAAGGTGGCATATTTTTTTAATTTTTAAATTAAAATCATTTGGCATGTTGATAGAGAAGGCCAACAAAATTAAATGTTGGTTGGCATCAACACTAATTTCTATATGGTTTCTCTATGGTGACAATGTTTGTAAAGTAATAAAATAGTCCATATTCTTCTTGAAGGATAGTTGTTATTTGTCCCTCAACCTCAATAAGGATTTGTTATAATGGGAGGCTGTATACTAAGTGTTAGATGAAACATTGGTGAAATCCTTATTGAGGCCTAGACAAATAACAACTATCCTTGAAGCAATACAAAATAGCCAACAACATCTTATCGAGAAGAACATGAACTATTTTATTACTTTGTAACCATTCCCACTGCACATAAACCATAGATCAAATAATTTATTTGAGGCCATAGAACAACAATCAACAATGTCTTTATGGAGAACAACATAAACTATTTTATTACTTTGACAAACAAGAAAAATTTCAATAAATTCACCATGCTGCTCTCAAATAGGGAAACCACAACCATCAATCAAAACATATGTACCCATTCTTTTGTCAATAGTTGCAAATTTTTTGGATGAATGGACACAAGGCTACTCCATGCCAAGTAGCAATAAATTTTTGTGGAGAACTTTAAGTATAGTCCTACAAAAAAAATAGTAATTATCTTATGAAAATAATAACCATAGGAAGGAGTATATATGAATATGGTCTACATCTGATTTTTCATACATATATATCTATACATAGGGATGAATGTTTTCCATCTCTAATTTCACAAGCATACACATCTACACATAGGGAAAGTAAATTGAGCAATAAAAAAAGGCCTGCTCTCCACCCTAGCTTATTGGGTCATGGAGCCCCATAGGCTCTCGCCAAACCCCTAAGCAAGAACATACATTGTCCACCACTATGATGAATGGTGAAACTAATCCTTTTTATTACAAGTAATATAAAGCCTAGTACTATAAGGATGCTTCTTTAAGGACAAAACAAACAACAATTATCTTCCCAAAACAATAAACATGGGGATAAGTATATATGAATGTTGTCTACATCTAATTTCACATACATACATATCCGCGCACAAGAAAAGAAGAAAGGAACACTAAAAAAGAGACACATACTTTTTTTTGTGTATATATATTTCCAAGCAATAGATTACTACATATACATCCAACACATGCAATACATATATTTGCAGTTGCAAAACAAAATCTACATCGATATATATATATCTGAAGTTAAAAGCACATATATATGCATTGTTGATTGTTGTTGAATTGCTCCAAAAATATTATTTCATTTATGATTTTCATGTAATGGAAATCAGTGGAAAGCAATAAAAGAGTCTACATATACACTTACAAAGGAAGATCTATATAGATATATATACATCTAAAGTTATATGTAGAAAACACACACACACACACACACACACACACACACATATATATAGGTGGACTTCAAACATATGGATGTTGTCTGCATCTAATGTCAGAAACACATAGATCTGCACATAGGAAATATAAAATGAAACACAACAAAATGAGGCCTGCTCTCCACCCTACCATATTAGGTCATGGAGTCTCATGGGATCTGACCAAACCCCAGAGCAAGAACATACATCATCCACCACTCTAATAAATGGTGAAATCAATGTTCCCTATTACACTTACTATACATCCTATCATTCTAACAACTCCTTTTTTTAGGTAGAAATAAATAATAACTCAATTTAAGGTGCATTTAACTTCAAATTCCCCAAAAAATAAGCATGGCAAGCAGTATATATGAATGTTGTCTACATCTAATTTCACATACATACATATCTAGACACAATAAAAGAAAAATGAAACACAATGAAAGAAACACATACTTTTTGTGTTTATATATTTCCAAGCAATAGATTCCTACATATGCATCCAACACATACAATACATATATATGCAGCTACAAAACAAAAGCTACACCGACACACACACACACACATGAAGTTAGTTGCACATATATACGTATTGTTGATCGTTGTTGAATAGCTTGAAAAATATTATTTCATTTGTGGTTTCCATGTAGTGGCAATAGCTACAAAGTAATAAAACATTCCATATATATAGACACAATAAGCAGTAAAATAGTCCACATATACAACCAGAATAATATTTAGCATTCTAAAGTCACTAAAGCAATTAAAAAATTTATGTTATTTTCAATAAGGAATTGTTGACTATTGTTCTGTAGATTCATGTTATAGCCAAAGATAGATAACAACAGTCAACAATTCCTTGTAGAAAAAAACATAAACTATATAATTTTGCAACCACCACCACAAAACGAAAGCCTTGAATGAAACAATGATGGTATCAACAGAGACTAGGAAAATTATTTTTTCAATAGTAACCTATCAATAGATGCAAGAAAAAATATAGATACATATGTTTGTTTCCTGTGTAGAGGAAATAAACATCACTTGGCACAACTTGTGACAAACACATTGCTTCATGTATGGGATGTGCATATATTGGCGATGGTTGCAATAACAGGTTGCATTCAAAACTTAGCACAATAATTGAGCAGTTTATGTTATTTACAATAAGGCATTGTTTAATGTAGAGCTATAGCTTGAGCTACACAACATGCATAGCTATCCACACCTATGCTTTTCAATGCATGTATATCAACAAGTATAAATGTAAATATGTATGTGTGTAGGTAGACCGCAATAATGATTGAACATCACATAGGAAATATTATAACAAAAATGAAGTTTTATGTAACTCTAATAAAATGAAAGATAGCCATATGTGACATGGCTTTATCAATGCAATGGTAGGACCACATTTAACCAACATGAGAAGATTATAAAGTACATATGTCAAAATATTTTGCACTCAGCCAACACAAGAAGATTAAAAATAGAGAAATGAGATAAGAAAATTGTTATTACATTATGTATTTTAACCATGTGCAACTATTCAATGCCAACATTATAGCCAATAAAAATTGTGGATAGATAAAAGTATGTGTAAATCAGAATAGACAAGAAGCAAATAGCTATACTGATATTTAAAACTAGAAATATTTATATATAGATAAACACATGACGTCCTAGATACATGTGGAAAATGCATACACACACATTGAAACATACATATAAACTATCAAATATCCATGCACGTATGCATACAAACAAATTACAAACATATATATCTACATAGATCTATATCAAGATGTATGCACTCAGAAAACTATTTTCAAGGCAATAGTGAAATATATTTAAACTAATACATTTTTTTACGCGGCATGTCCCTTGTAGGCCAATGGTAGACAATGCAAGATGAAGTGTGAAGACTCTACAAAAAACATACAATATTTCCCTAAATGCCAAACAACCATGGTTGATTATGACTTCTGGTATTTGTTGCAGCTAAAGATGGAAGTCCACTTGGGCGAGATTTGGGCTACTGCTTTTGATGAGGCTGCAACAAGCTTATTGTAGATGCATTATCAACAGTCTCACCTACACTTATGTTGTTTTCACTGGTAGTTTTTCTCAGCTAAGCCAAAGCAATGAGATTTTGAAGACTATTGGATGACTCTAGAAATACAACACGACTCTAGAAGCAAAAGCACGGGAAAGAGGCAGCACAAAATGTACAAATTATTGGCATCCGATATGTAGGCACATAGATAACTATACATGGTTACAAAATCACACTGACTTCAAAAGTGCATATAATAGATGAATATGAAAGGAGAGAAAAGTCAAGCAAGAAGCAAAAAAAAAAAGCTTTTTGCTAAATATAAATAAGGAAGAATATGGCAATGTTGACACTTCTCAAAAATAGAACCAATTTTTTCCTAACACATAGGCTACTCCCAAATGGCTAGGAAACAAAAAGGTGAAGGACACATAAATAGCTCAAATATAAATAATTTAGACTATATATTACAAGGACCACTAATTCAAAAAAATCGTTTTCACAGTTTGCTAGATGCACATGGAAAAGAGCCAATACAATTCTCAATAGCAAAAAGGAAACAAGGAACAAACTTACAGGATTAGTGTTTGAGGGTTGTCCAGTAGCTTGGGGAGAGCTAGAGTCCACTGACATTGCTGGGGATGCTCTTTAAAAAGATGAGAGCTACAATACTGGTGGTTGACTATGAGGTCTATGCCACAACAACAGAAGGGCCAAAGGTTCAATTAAAGCAAAAAAGGATGACGAGCTCTATTCCCAATTTTTTATTTCAAATTTTTTATCTTTCAAATTTTCTATGGAGATATTAACAATATGAGTGAAAATAAATAATATAAACAATGCACATTTGGAAAACCCTTTGTAGATCATCTTGAAAATGGTATATGTTCTTACACAACAACAAACCAAGAACATACATTCTCCATCATTGCGATCAATGGTGGCATCAATATTCCATATAACACTTAAAATACAACTTATCATTCCAAGAATGTCCCAACAAAATAAACATAGGGATCAGTGTGTATCAATGTTGTTTTCATCTACTATGACATGCATACATATTTGCACATAGGGGAAATGCATTCTCCATCACTATGATCAATGGTGGCATCAATGTTCCATATAACACTTAAAATACAAATTATCATTCCAAGAATTTATCAGTATGTATCAATGGTGTTTGCATCTACTATGACATATATGCATATCTGCACATAGGGGAAATAAACTAAAACAAAACAAGACAAGGAATTGTTCATCAATGTGATCAATGGTGACATCAATGCTCCATATAACATTTACAATATAGCCTATCATTCCCTTTTTCAGATATGTATCTATCGGAACACGTTTTGTGGTGATGGCTGCAACACAATAAAATAGATAATGTTATACAGTCATTTTTTTTTTCCATAAGGAATTGATGTTTATTGTTCTCTAGCTTTGGCTAAATTGTTTCATTATCGATAAGGTACTTTTGGGAAAAATAATTTGTCCATTTGCATGGGTTAGTTACTGTGAATTCTATTTTTTGTTTGGTTTTCCCATTTGGGTCACTATTGAAACCAATATTGTTTCATTTATGGTTCACATTTTGCGGCAATTTACTGTGAACTCTTTTGTTTTGTGCAGTTTTTCCATCTGGGTTGCTATTGAAACCAATATTGTTTGATTCATGGGTTCCATTTAGTGGCTATGGTTGCAACACAATAAAATAGTTAACATTATATAGTTTATGTTGATTTCCATAAGGCATTGTCGATTATTTTTCTCTAGCTTAAGCTATATTGTTTCATTTTCGAGAAGGTGTTGTTGAAAAGGCTATATTGTTTCAATTTTTGATAAGGTGTTGTTGAGAAAATGCTATATTGTTTGTTAAAATGAATATTTTTTTATTTATGCCTTCCTTGTATTTCTTTTGCAACCGTCACCCCATACAAAAAAAAAGAAAATAGCCTCCAACCACCTTCACAGAAGCTCAACAACGGGTGATTGAACTTGCGCCTTCACAGGAGCTCACTATTGTGGCATCAACATTAATTGTTGTATGTTTTCCATGTAGTGGAAATGGTTGTATGAAAGCTCACCATTGTGGCATCAACATTAATTGTTGTATGTTTCCCATGCAATGGTGATGGTTGTAATAACACCTACCATTTTAAACGTCATAAAGGAAAGTGAAAGTCTGCTTGATTTTCAATAAGGCATTGTTGGGTGTTGTTTTGTGGCTTTGCTTGCTATCAGAGTTGTGAGCCAAAATAACAATCTTTTATAAAAGTACAAGTTTGATTGTGCTATACAACATATGTATCAATATTTGCAAGTGTTTATATATATACTTGTGGACATGTTTGTTTGCAAGTATACATCCACATATGCATATACATAAACATATGTGCATGCAATTCAATTTTTTGAGTGCATACAACATGTTCATACAAACATGTGTAGATATATATGTCTATAATGCATTTGTATGTGTATATGCATGGAGGAGTAGAATCGCTAAAACCACATACTTTGCAACCAACACCACTACATAGAAACCATACAACAATTAATGTTGATGCCAATTGCGATTTTCATTTCACTGGCCTTCTCTATTGGATTTCCAAACTATATTAAGTGCAATAAGAAACATTGGTTTCACCATTGGTGATAGTGGTGGCCAATGTATCTTGTTGCTTCGTTTGCATTTGATGGCGATGATTTTACATGGGTTTGTTACTGTGAATTTTTGTGTTTTGTGGGTTTTTTCATCTAAGCCACTATTGTAATGAATGTTGTTTCATTTATGGCCTTTGTTTTGTGGCAATGGTTGCAACACAATAAAATAGTTAATTTTATACAGTTTATGTTGTTTTTCCTTTTTTTGTTCTGTGCCATTTAATTTTCCCTATGTTCAGATATCTATATTTTTGAAATTAGACGTAGAAAAAATTCATATGTATGAAAGCCTATTTATTAAGTGTAATAAAAATCATTGATATCACCATTAAATAAGCTGGTGGACAATGTATGTAAGCCTGCAACAAAATACCATAATCTTTTCTATGAATTAGACAAGTTTTAAATGCAACGTCTGGAAAACCGTGTTGGTGTAATTAATTATTTAATTACACTTTACATAAGTTTACATAGGAATTATTTATATCCTAGGTTATAGGGTGATCCCATAATAGTGGTTTACAATTTTGGCCAACCGACACCTAAATTATTATTTTTAACTAAATCTTCACATTCGCAATCGAGAGAAGTGCTTAAATCAGAGGGGAATTTGAAGATGGTGCAAACTAGAGTCTCATCAAATTCTTGTCTTTTATAGATTCTAAAAATATTTTTTCAAAAATTTTGAATCAAATTGCACTTCTTTTTCTATCTCCCACTAGTAAAATTGATTTTTTCATAAAATAACATTTTAAAAAAGGACGACACTCTATAATGCATAACTTTTTTCCATGAAGGATAAAAATTTAATTTTCTAAATTTAGATTTGTTACTCTTGATATCTAGTGCTTCCAATTTGGTTAGATAGTTTTATTGAATATTTTTTCTTAATCAAGTTTCAAAGTCAAATGAATTACAATTCACACAACGCTAATTGTATAACATGTAACTTTTTGTATATGTCAAAAATTTTATTTTATTTTTGTTGATCAATGACTTCAATATCTGGTGCATCTATATTTTCAATTTTTTTTTTTTTTTCTATTTTTCCACATGTGAAGAACAAAGATATTCATTTTCAATGAAAAACCTATGTTTAATAAAACTTAAAAAACAAATACATAACAAAACCTAAACATATTAAAATTATATTCATTGGATAGCTTGTTCTGAGGAATACCATAATCATTTCAAATAAATTTTAAATGAATTCATTTGATCCCCCAAAAGCTAAATCAAAAGTGATTTTTTATTAGGATTTTGATAGGTGTAAAGGAGACGCATTTATAGGTATGGTTTAAAACTAGCAAGGTTCTATCCAAGGGGGTTTGATCTAAGGTGATTTGATCAAACCCTCTTCAATTGGAATCCTTAAAATGGAACTTTTAAGGCTTAAATCATTATATTTTCTAAAAAGGCGTGATTTCAACTAAAAATTTGTTCCTCTCTGTGAATTGTAAAACCACTATTATAACAACAATCAGATAGGTTGTTATCCTTATCTTGTTGAGCTATCTTTTTGCTCAAGATAAGATTAGGGTTATGCATACTTGCTTTTATAAAACAAATTATCTCTTGTAATTATTGTACTATGAATATATCAATTTGCACATCTTCATGCAATCTCTTTATTTTTTTGTTTTTCTCTTTGTGCAAGGTTATTTTCTGGTTTGCATTTCAGATCTTGGTTTCTAACATGGTATCAAAGCCTCGATTTGCTGCCCCTTCTCAGCTTTTTTGGAGGAATACATTGCAGAGCTCGTTCAAGGTCCCTCAAGGGTTTCATTCCTTGAGCATATTCATGCAAGGTTTTGGATCAAATCGAGGTTTTCCATTGGATTTAGAGTGCTGGAAAAAGTCAGGATTGGCTTTTATTTTTCTAATTTTGGTCACCCTTTTCCAGATCTTCAAGGGTTTCAAGCTCGGTGATTTTTCTAAGAGATATGGGGGTCACCTAATTTTCTGGGCACTTTAGGCCAAAACAAACCTTGTCGTTGGATTCATAGCGCCCAAAAACCCCTATTTTCATTTAAAATTTGTCCATTTTAGACATAGTCAACTGGGGAGGCAAAATAAATTTGTTCGAGTGGCGTACGGTCCCCAAGCATGTTTCTCGAGGCACAAATTTTGAAAAAATTGAAACCATGGAAAAATTTCTATGCTGGTCTGCCCAATTTCCAACATTTCACGCCTACCTCAAGTGGGCTAATATTGGGCTGCTATCGCCATCTATGGGCCTTTTTTGCGCATCAGCCCTAACTCGCTTCCTCCTCGTGGGTCCACCAACGCCCACCAACCTCGCCAGCTTCCTTTAGCGCTCTTTTCATTCGGGCTTCAATCGGCCACTATATTCCAAAGACTCAGTCGCTATCTTATACGATCAGAGCTTATTTTCAGCCCCTCGACGGGGTTTCAGCCCTAGCGCTTTATCACATTGGTGACTGTGGGCCATGCCAAGCATTCTGTCTTCTAGCCCCCGGGTCAACCCAGTGACTTAAGGGTTTATTTTTTAGCCCTTGAGGGCTATATAGGACCTTATTGAGCATTTTGGAGTAGTTTCACTGAAATGGGCATAACTTGGGCATACAACGTCATTTTTTTGAAAACAAGATATTGTTGGAAAGCTGGTTTCGAGTTCTACGCAATGGTGTAGGTGTGATTTTTTTAATGCCTTTTTTAGCCTCAGAAGTTTCATGTTTTTTTTTCCACTCTAGGAGACATATCTTTTGACTCTCTTATCCTTTTTTTTCCATTATTGCGACATTGGAAAGTTGGTTCAGTCCTCTAAACATATCTAACATATATTTTTATTTTCTATTTATGCATGTTTACATTCTCTCCTTTTACAATCGTTGGGTTATTGTAATAAATAAATTGAGATAAAGTTCCATCAGGGGGGTTTCTTGCATATTAATTTGATTAGAGTGTGCATGCAATTTGATCTCCATCCTTCATATTGGTGAAAACTCACATGAGTTTTTCTTGTTTCATGTTGTTTCTTTTATCCTCTTTCTTTCTTAGTTGGACACATCTTTGGTTTGCATCAGTTCACACTTCACATTAGGAGTTTATGGTTATTGATCTGCATTGGTTCAGATTCTTCTCAGTTTGAGGGCCATGTTTTTATGGTTAATGTTCTAGAATCTTGATAGTACTCATCTTATGGGGCAATTTTAGTTTCAGTTTGGCATCGACATTGCGAGACAAAACTTCCATATTTTGTGATCATTATGGGGGGCTTCATTTTTTTCATCTACTGTTGCTTACAGATTCCAAGGTTGATCTAGTTTGTGAGTTTCCAGTGTTCCTTGGCATCGGGTCTACTGTTTCATTTATAATTCCATTATCGTTTCTTACATACAAAAAGATCTTTCCTTTCTTTTCAAATTTGGGGTTCCAGTGTTGCTTCATCAGTGTTCTTCCAGTGATTCTTTGTAGCAGTTCATCTCATTGAGGGGGGGTTTTTCCCACTGGTTTTTCTCTCATTGCATTTGTAAATCGGTACCTGATCAGGCCTTTGTTTTTAGGACCCATCTTACATCATTTGCATAATAATTTTCTTCTCCCTAAGTTGCACTTATGGGGGGGTGTTGGTGTAATTAATAATTTAATTACACTTTACATAACTTTACTTAGGCATTATTTAATTCCTAGGTTATAGATTGTTATCCTTATCTTGCTGAGCTATCTTTTTGCTCAAGATAAGATTAGAGTTATGCATACTTTCTTTTATCAAGCAAATTATCTCTTGTAATTATTATACTTCAAATATATCAATTTGCACATCTTCATGCAATCTCTCTGGTTTTTTGTTTTTCTCTTTGTGGAAGGTTATTTTCTAGTTTGCATTTCAGATCTTGGTTTCTAACAAACCAGAATGAAACATATTGAAATCAATATGAAAAATAGGTATGTACCTTTGAATCATTCTAATATCAAATAATTGAATCGTGAAAATATTATTATAAGTAAAACTAATAATATCTTTTTGATTGAACCTTATGGTACTTATTCTCAAATTCCATGATTAAATATTTGACCCTTAGCACCTTGTTATTCCAATTAAGTATTGTATGAATCATGAAACATTATTTAGATAGGTAAACAAAAAATTCACACTCAACAAGGTCTTGATTCTCTATATTTTATATTCTCACATCCCATGTATCAAGGTTTCCCCTTATAAAATGATGAATTTAAGGTATGTGGGATTATGTTAAACTTGTACATCTTTATAAAAAACAATAAAAGAACAACATTAGTGATGCAAAGACAAGATGAAGAAACTTACAACAAACTCAAAACATGATCAGACCTCAACAAGGTATCAACCCTTGAAATCATGATCATCCACATTGAATCAACTAGCACCAACAAGGTTATAGACTCCAAATCTCAACAAATGGGATTATCTTTTAGAGAAGGCCACAAAATAAAAACTCAACATCATGGTATGTGCAGGATCATGATGGGCCAAAAAGTGGTGATATGATGGGTATGTGTTGGGTATGGGGTTGACAACTTTTTTTTAACCAAAATTGATGAAACAAAAAAAAGTTTTCAAGGAAATTCTCAGCTTTCCATCAATATAAATTATTCTTAACTTTGAATTTAATAAATAATTATTATTCATTTTCTATTTGAATTATGACTAAAGTCCCGATTGACAGGCTGATTGAAAAACATCTACAACTTTCAAATGGTATCACATTTTTTGAATCAAAAACATGTGTCACATTCTATGCTTCATATACTATAGGATTACAAAAAAGGATTGAATTTCATGAAATTTTCACCAAGTTAGGTGGTCAGACATACAAGTTTTTTATATTTTTAAAAAGTTGTAATAAAAAATTCATAATCAATTATTTACTTGGAAAAAATATACAAAAAAATATGCATCACATCCAGACATGAGTCCTCTGCTTATATCTAAAATCTTATAAAAAATAATTATCAATTTATTATGGTTAGGGTGGTCAAATAGACACCTACTTATTTTTTCCCTGAACTTTAAGTACTATTGCATTGAAATTTCAAATTTTCACCAAATAGAGATTTAAAAAAAAAAACCTAGTAGTTTAGAAACTACATTCAATTTGCAATAGATTCTATTCTTACATATTTTTGAATAATATAGATAACTTATTCAAAAAAAATTGTGAAGTTGCCTAACTTTGATTTTTTTTAATTTTTGGCCACTTAAGGGCCTGATTTTTCCATGATGATCTTGCACATACCCATCAATTAGCATCTTCTCAGACCCCATATACAATTCCCCAAATAAATCATACAAGATTCCTTTGCACCAATGTTGAGAAACATCCAACCGACCTATGGAAGGGCTACTAGAATTAGCCCTATTTTATAAATGAAATACCACACAAACACTTCCCCTTCACAAAATCACACCAAATAGTCAAAATTCATGTGTCATAACTCCAAAGTTTCCAAATTACTTGCTGTCACAAGGCTTTTAATTCAATGATTCAACAAACCCTCAAATTACACACTAACAACTAGGGTTTTTTCTGTATTTCCACAAATTTGGGCTTCCAAACCTAAACCCAAGTATCAAACACCTATATTTGGGTCTACACATACCTTCTATACCATTACAAACTCATTCCTAACTCTAGCTCACAAAACCCAATCACGAAACCTCCATTTTCACTTGGAAAAGTACTTTGTCAGCCCTAGGAATCACTCTCCAAACACCAAAATGCTCCATTTTGTCTCCCAACAAATAAAATAAACCTAAACTAACATGTTACAGCCATTCCTTTGAGTTACATCAGGCTACAATAGGAGGAATGGCTTCAACATCAAATAGATTGGACAATTAGACCTTTTTGGCCTATTACAAACAAAGCAAGAAAATGAATATTTTCTTTCACAAAATCAATTAAAGAAGCCTCAAATAGAAAGAAATGTATATTAAGACATGTCACCAAAATATTATATGTTTTTTAGATCATTGAAGGACTGTATTGGGCCATACATAGTAAGAAGAGGTTAGAAAACTCAGAAATAACACATGGAATCAAGAAATTGATAGAAGGAAACATTGTTTTATTCCTTGAAATTTTCAAATTAACCTCCACCAAACTTGTTCAAGCCTTCTCAGACCCTTAAATACATTTTGAATCAAGACTCCAATGGTTAACTTAACTCAACTTCCCTTTAACAACTTTTTAAGCCTATTACATTTCAAGTTTACAAGTTGACAACCTTTGGTGTCAAACTTTGCAATTTATAAGCAACTTTTCCAAGGGACCTCTCTAAGTATTTTATTACATTGCAAGTGGTCTTATGAGACCTTATTAGGACAAAGTAACCAAAATTTGACATAGACCAATTTGAAGGCTAGGCCTTGCAAACACAAAAGTTTGAATTTGTCATCAAGGTTTGGGGTTCCCCTGCACCAATTAGGCAATGTTGTCTTCAAAACTAAGAAATATTTTTTCTTGATGACCATGGAAAGAAGATCATTCTTCATATACCAATAAATAGTGAAGGAACTGATGAACATTTTACAATTGTTACTTTGTTGGAGATAGATAGGACATGGGATCGTGTTTATTATTGGCTGGTTATTGATTGTGACTCAACAAGGTATGTATTCTCTATATTTTATATTCTCACATCCCATGTATGAGGGTTTCCCCTTATAAAATGATGAATTTATGGTGTATGGGATTATGTCCAACTTGTACATCTTTATAAAAAAAAAAAAGAACATTAGGCCATGCTGTATTCAAAACTAAGAAATAATTTTGCTAGATGAGCATG
>VDFB02087583.1:0-14217 GCA_007258455.2 Sequoia sempervirens | reverse complement strand
AGGAATAGCATTCACCAGACCATCATAAGTATCACAGTCTTGGTTTTGAAGCCTATAAAGGGTACAAAAATCTTCCCACGACATGATGTGCACTGTGGGTCTGTGAAACACCTGATACAATGTTTGAATGCCTTTCTTGTGGAACCTTAGCGCCTTAAGCTAAGGTGACTTGGCCAATGACTGACCATTACTAGCAAAGAGAGGTGACCATTGAACATTCTATTGATTGAGCAAAATCCCATCACAGAAACTAGAGCCGGCCCAACAGAGCCAAGGCTTAATCACCTATCAAGCTCTCCAAATGCTCTTGGCCACAAAAGTACCCACAATTTGAACTGGTTCCTTCATGACCAAAAGGTTTTGAAATTCAATCCCCTTCCAAGTGGGTCTATGAACAAGAAAGCTAGATTGAATGCAATGCCTGAGGAGAATTTTCAAGGATTCATCTCCAGTAAGGGCTCTAATTATCCATTTCACACACAAGGGAGTTCCTTGTCATTGAGTGGAGAGCATACCAAGTCCTCCAAAGTCTCTAGGAAGGTAGCAAAACACCCAAGTAATGCAGTGAAACCTTTTGTGGGACTCCACAAAGGCCCAAAGAAAGTCTCGAAGCAACTTTTCAAGCTTGGCATAGGTAGCTTTCAAAGGAGTTCAACAAGAGGAGTAGTAGATGTGTAGCCGCCAAAATCTAGGAGCACACTTGGAATTTCCCTGCCAGAGAAAGAGGCTTGGTAATCCAATAGGCCAACTTCTGTTCAATCCTATAGAGGACAGCTTGCCACAACTCAGCTAGAGAAGCCTGGAAGGCAAAGGGAATGTACAAAAACTAAGAGATTTCCCTTGGCCCAATCCATTTCCAACTGTATTGTTGAAGCCAATGAGGAATGGATAGAATAGATTTCCTGTGGCACAAAGTTTTATGCCACTAAATGGTGGAGCTAGACGCAAGGCAAAAAGTTTTAAGACATTTGAGTCGCCTTATTATTATTCTCTTCATCTAGAAGGGTGAGGAAAGAGTCGTTAACAAAATGACCATTAACCAGTTGAGCCTGTGAGTTAGGCAGAGTAATGCCTTTAACATGCTGTTGAGAAAACCAAATTGGCCAAGAGATAGCCAAATCTTCGGCAGCAAGCACGTAAAGAGAAGGAGCAAGTGATCATCCTTGCTAAATGGAGTGGAATAGCCCAAAGGGAAGAGATTGGCGACCATTAATGGTGATACAAGCAAAGGCATTTGAGAAGAGCATTTGGACAACCTGGATGAAATTAGGCCCAAACCCCAAGGCTCTCAACATGGCCAGAATAAAAGGCCACTCAATGTGGTCATAAGGTTTAACAAAGTTTATTTTGAGAAGAAAAGCTTTTTGGTCCGAACGTCGGGCTCACTCCATACCTTCCCACATAGCATTGATATTGTCAGGAATGAATCTGGACTTGATAAACCTAGTTTGCTCTGGGCGCACAATCTATAAACCTAGTTTGCTATGGGCGCACAATCTAAGGCAAAAGATGGCAGATCTTTAGAGCCAAAGCTTTGGCGATGATTTTGTAAGAGACATTAAGGAGCGTGATAGGCCACCAGTTGCAGATATCCTCAAGATCTCTAGACTTAGGTATAACCTAATATTTCCTTTTATTAATTCAGGCTTACCCGTGGATCAAAAGCCTCAAGATAGATTCTCCTGCAAGTCATGCTCCAACAAATCCCCAGGCCTGCAAATCAGCCATGGAAACTCATCAACCTTTGGCTTTTTATTATCATCATATGGAATGAAAACTCTTGTTTCGAACTCATGAGTAATTTGTAAGGCACAAAAAGCTTTACAATGTAAGATAACATTTCACAAACACTAACTTCCATATTTATTGCCGCTCTAGCTGCATTCCTCGAAAGTATGAAAAAACTTGTTCATAAATGCCGGTTCAGGCGCTTTATATAATGTTGTAAATGCCCGCGCCAACCCGTAATCTCCATCTTTAGCTTTCTTTTAAATTTTCGTGAGACATGTACTGGGCATGCAAGGCCGTAAAAATCTTCGAGGCACGATCACTAATCTTGGAATTGCCATGGGCCTTGACTTCAAGAATTTAGCAACATAATTATCTGTAGTCCCTGTTTTCTTATGTCTTAATTCCACCACCCTGACTTGTAATGATAGGGAGAAAGGGCTAGCCACCAGAGCCTCAGTAGCTGAGTGCAAGTCAGCTATGGTAGCCTCATAAGACCACCAGTGAAAAATGGCCAGTTGGTGCCCATAAATGCGTAGAAATCTAGTTGTGTGAGTGATAGCATCATTCCACCAATTAATCCAACCTGTATTATGAGGTGGCCTGCACTCCAAATTCCAGACTCTACGAATGTGGGCCAATGTGGGCTAATGAAAAAGCAGAGACATGTTAAAAAATAACTATTTTTTGTAGGCCTGAGGTTGTCTTGTGTCCCATTCAATGCAAAAAGAAATGGGGAAATGATTTGAGAAAGTCACATCAACTAACGACTTAACCGGGAGTGAAGATCTACAAAAGAAAATAAAGATTGGGTCGAGATCATGGCACGATCAAGGCACTTAAATATCTTGTTGGAGCCAACCCTAAAATTACACCAAGTGTGCCAAAGGGAATGAGAATGGTGATGGCCAATATTGGGATCAAAGAGCCCCAATTTATTACACATGTAGAACCACCCCTCCCATTTTCCAGCTGCCCATCTGAATGGAAGAGTGTCATCTTTATCATATGCCATCTCAACCATATTGAAATCCTCACACAATAGCCAAGTAGCAACTGGCAATGAATCAATAATCCAACACCAAAGCATAGAGCGTTCCACAACATCATTAGAGGCATAAACATTAATAATCCCAAAAGAGTGATTATCAACATTAAGGAGGATCCAGACGAGTCGATGTGTGGGGTCAGACCCATGGTCAACCACACAAGCATGCCACCGTGGGGACAAAAGGGTGACAGCTCCGCCACGTCCAGCATCATGAGCAATACAAAACATATGACTGGTTGGCCAAATAGAATGACAAGTCGATGCAAGCAAAAAACCATAAATTTTAACTTCTTGGAGATAAAGCACTTTAATACCAACATATTTTTGCAAAGTATCCCTAACATAATACTTCCTAGAGAGGCCTATTATACCTCAAACATTCCATGAGAGGATATTCATGAATGAAACTCCTTCATACCGTAGGAGTTTGGCTCCTCCTCAACCAGAGTAGAGAAGCGATTCTGCAAAAATTCTAGCGGAACTGACCCAATTTGAATATTTAGAGCATAAAATCTTCATTTCTCTTGCACATATTCTCCTTCTAATGGAAGAGAAGGACTACAAGACCACCATTGAGCTCCCGTCATGGGAGGAGAAACATTTGGATGTGTCATCATAATGGTAGCAAGCTAAGGCATAGCCTTCGATCTGGGTTGCACCATAATACTGTCAACCCCAACCGGGGCTTCTTTCCCCTTCGCCAAAGGGTTTGAAGCATCTTTAGCTAGCTCAAGTACTTTGGAAATCATCCCAGAGCCACTGGAATTTTGTTTACGGTTCATAACTGTGGTCCATTTCTCATCAAGTTTGGTAGTAGAATTATCTGCCTAATGGGGCTTTTCAAATTCCCATGCCAAGGAAGGAGTACAAGTCATTGCCAAAGGGCAATCCCTGATCTTGTGGTCAATGGACTGACATCTATAACATGTGTTCGACAGATTAAAATAAGGGACCTTTTGGGTATGTCAGAAATCTCCAATTTGAATATCAATGGAGTTTTTCAAATCTTGTGAAAGGTCCACTTCAACATAGACTCATTTCTAGGGTCGGGCCTGGAAAAACCTATCTTGCTCAATACAAATGACCCTCCCCAGAGAGGACATAATATGACTCAAAAAAGGCACACAAGGAAAGGTCAACCTTGAAAACTTAATCTAGACGAAGACCTGCAACTTGGTGTCATCCAAGACAGTGAAGTCCCAGGTCCATGATTGGAAAACCAACAGAGAAGAATTGACATACCAGGGACCATGATTTAGGATTGCCTAAACATGACTGACCTCTACAAAATGGAAAAGAAAAAAACCCTTGGTTAAATTTTAGACCATATTAAGGCCGACCCCATGAGAGATCTAGGCCTTGTGGACCCATTCTTTAAGCACACTTTCAGGGGGAGTCCTCCCACCAAGGTACCTAACAAGAGTATTTTTCTCAAGCCATTTACAAGAAAAATCAAAATTAGGCAAAGGTAAAACCACATCATCTAGGGAGTCAAAAGACTTACCTCGTGAAACACTTTCAGAACAAATTTTTGGTGTTGTTTGTGTGGAGGATCCATTGAGCAGAGTCGTCGAACCCCTAACACCAACATGAGTTGTTGGGTTAGAGTCGGTTGAAGGCATATTAAAACAAAAAAACCATAGTAAATGTGGTCATACACATAGGAAAAGAGGAAAATTTTGCACAAAGAGCGCAACATGACACAAGAGGGGCCAAGAATGACTACAGACACAAGAAAACCCTAGTAGAGCTCCACCTAACATTATTTTAGATAATAGAATTTTCAATAGATCCAATAAAGGTAAGAAATGTCACAGTAGTGCCCACCAGACAACAAAGAAGAATGCCATCAGGAACCAAGAAACTTGCAGAAGATGTGAAATTAAAAGAAGTTGCCAAAGAAAATTAAAAAAACAAGTAAAATTCAAGAATTTGGAGAAACTGTTCGATATTTTGGAAAAACTTGCAAAGCTAATGTATGAAAAATTTCACTCCAAATCATGATCTTGCTATTTTTTGACTAACTTATAGTATACTCAATCATTGTGCTATACTTAGTTCATAATTTTAGTGGGTTGGTATATAAGGCTAAATATTAAACATGTAGAAAACGCTCTTCCACTTTTCCCTTTTGACTTAAAGAACAAACAATTGAATTCAAAATCAAATTCATTTATAAGAATTTTGATGGATCAACTGTTCCATTTATTAAAAGATTTTGAATGTTAACTTATGAAATGTGTAGGACAACCAAATGAATCTTTTCCTCCAATAAGTTATTGTGTTAAAAATTTAATCGATCATTTGTGGTTAAGCAACTTTAATGACTCATACATGCATTTCAAATAGAAGTGAACACTCAAATAATTTCATAGTTTAAAGAACTATAAATCACAAAATACAAAAGAATAAAAAATGAACTTACATGTAAGTTATGAGGAGGGTAATAAGGAACACTAAGGTTGTTGTGAATGGTCTTTGCCAAGTTAGCAAATCTTGAAACCAAGTAATAATATTCATTAGTGGATTGAAGAGTTGCATAAGAATTGTTTTGTTTCCAGTTATTCCTTCTTCTAGCAACCCCTCTATGTTGATCCTTGTAATTTTCATTTTCTTGGCTTCATCTCTTGATTGTTGGTCACATGCCTCTAGAGCTATCCTTTCACCAACCTGAACCTAAGCTTCTTGTCCTCATCCACACACCTCTCTCTCAGTTTCTTCGCTCTAAAGGAGAAACTCTTCTAATAAGGTGAATGCTTGTAAGATTTTAAGACATGATGGAAATATTTTAAAGGTCTCTCTCATTGCATGAAGCTGAATTACACCATCCATTGCTCTACCCACTGCTTCCTCTTCTTCTCTACCTTAAAGATAGAACTTTCTTATCAAATTGTGCCTCTTTTATTAAATCCAACCAATAATCATGTCGACTTGACCCAGTCAATTTTGTAAACTCCAATTCCTCCAAAACCACACCCTTTGTGGTTGTGCAAACTTTAAGAAAAATCAGTTGATGCCCCTATCATGGCTTGATTCTCTCCACCTGATTTACATTTCTTTCAAAAGCATTTAACATATGGTTCTAAGATATTTAATGTCATGCATTTTTAGTTAAATTGTAGTTCAAAATTTTAAACTGGATCTTTTTTACTCAAAATTGAATGATTTTAAATAAATCTATTTATTTAACTTCTTTAATTTTTTTAAACTAATTTTCTATTTAAATTAAAACTTGTTTATCAATTACCTATTTAATGTATTTATTGATCATGCAAAGTTTTAATTTATCAAACTATTTAAATTAACTAATTTCTAGAATAATAATGTCTTATTATATTAAAAACAACAAGAGTGGTTTTCTATTTGGTAATAAAATCTTAACCTTCTCCAAGTCATTTAATTCAATTTTTGAAAATAAAACAAACATGTTGCACAATATGAGAAAACATTTTGATCAAAAAGATATTTAGTCTTCCTAATTAAATTAATTTTATTTTTGACTTACTATCCTCATTTAAATGCATTTTAACTAGTTTTCTTCATTTTCAAACAAGCACAATGCATACACTCATAGAATATACTTGGCCATACTATATGAAAAATGTGAAACATATGAATCTATGTGGTGTGTGCAATATTTCTATCATATTCATCGATGTCAATCGGTTGAACACCTCTACCTCGACTATGTTCTCATCTCAACATGTACCTACACTCATTTGTACTCAAATTTTCATTAATAAGGTTAGCCCATAAACCATAATCCAAGAGAAACATGTGTATTACATCATCATATAATCTAACATATGCATCAAATTCAAAATACATCTAGCTATCATTTATAAGCATCACTCATAGATTAAAACATGTCAAAAATCCAAGGTCTAATTTAGTTTCCCAGATAATATAATGTCAAAACTATCTTAGCAAAGAATCGGTATGTGACATCTTTCCCCACTATGAAGAGACATCATCTTAATGTTTTATTAAACAAACACTGAAGTAAATAAAGTATCAAAATATGTTACACAAGTATCCCAATATGCAAAATCATAGAATGCAAAACAAAGTAACCGAGTATATCATCTAAAAAACCATGTGTCTCAAACTATGCACTCAAATGAGGGAAAGAACGATCTAATTCCACTACATCCTCCCATGCATCACTATCCATAGGACACTAGTCCCATTAGAACTTATATTGGAAATGTTTGTATTATGCAACTTACATTACGTCTTCCAATAATTCGAGTGGGATCCACCAACACCACCTTTGGATCCTCTAAACACGTCATACATAGATCAATACTCTAGAATTCTCACCGAATCTTCTCACCAAACTTAAAATACACAACTCTATAAATGCACAAGATAAGTGGCCACCCTCAACTAGGTGCTCAACCACATTAAGGGTCACCACAAGCCAACGAGGTCCTACTAAAGGATCACCACAATAGTTAGGAACTCCATCTAGCTACTAACACAATCAAGGTTAAGGCACATGAGATTTCCAACCCTTCATTGGCACAAGGCTAGAGCAACACTACCTCTCCTCCAAGCTCAACAAGAGCATGTCTTTCTTCCAACTATGACATACTATGTTCTTCTAACCACACTAGCTCCTCCAAGTGAAACCAAGAATAACACAAGGTTTCATAGAGACAAGAATCTTGGAAACTACCTTCGAAAGGTATAAGCCCTCCAACAACGAGGCTTTACAATCAAAGTGATTGAACACCAAGCATAGGAGAAAAATTCAAATCTTCACTATCATGATGCTCATTATGACCCTCCTGAGTATTTAAGAACCCAAAAATATCATGAACTCACGATCAAAAAAAGCCCAAAGATCACTACAAGTTCAACCTCTAAGTATTCTCAAGATAACCAATTCCTCAAATAGAATTTACTTCTAATTATATCCTTAAGCTAGGAACACCACTAATCAACCAAGGAGAAACCCTCAAAACCCACCAAGACAACTAGAAACTTAACAAGGGCTGAAATAAATAATATAATGTAATAAACATAATAATCTTTGATAAACACTTACTAACACATTTTCATACCCAACGACTCAATGTGCATCTTCACACTATCAAATAACATGGAATTTGATGCCCAAGACACCTCAATGAACACTCAATTAATGCAAAGGTACTCGAAAACATGGTCACAAGACCACAAAAGGAAAAGCCAAGATATGATAGAGCACACACAAATGGACTAAATTTAACTTAACCATTTATCTTCAAGTACAATGCAACCACAATTATCCAAACATTCAATCTCACTCAGAGAACATAAATAATTTTGTAAACACTCTCATGCAAAGATTTGAATACACTTCACTCAATTTCAAGCACATAGATATTCACACACATTGAAGTAACTTCCAAGCTAGAAACCATATAAATACAAGCATTTCACAATAATTTTTAAATATCACACAACATCCACTTTATTTTATTAAGAACAAGAATTAAAGCAATGTTATTCTACAAACCTCAAGATTTACCACTCTCTGCCATCTACTCCCTTGCACATTCTATTAGGGGTTTGTTATGAACATGATAGGGAAAAAATGTAACATATAACAGGATCAACAATTTCAAACATTTAGGATAGCCACCACAAGGATAAAATACAACCCAAGAGGGGGAATTATCAATTCCAACCATAAATCATAAAATACATGTAATGTTCAAATAATAAGTCAAGTGTGAATAAGGGCCACAAAATAGATAGATAGAAAATTTGGTGACTAGTCTACTCATAAGAAAAATAAAAATTCAATGTCAATCCATAATCAACAAATGAGAGGTTTCATCAATAACCAAAATAAAGCATCAAACTTTGAAAATAAAGATTACATAAACTGAGTGACTAAGGTTAGCCACATTTGAGGGAGTGACAACTACATGACACCTTCGGGGTACCCCATCCAAAGTGTGTTAGAGAAAGTATGCTCAAACACAATACAAACATAATCCATCAATTTCACTCAACCATGCCTAATGAGAACCACACTAACTCATACACTTCATCTCAACCTGATCACATTATAATACGAGAAGGCATATGCAAGGCTCACTATGACATCCACAATCTTTATCCACATAAGGGCAGGGCTTCACCTAAGTACCTCTTTAACAAGGTATTGTCAATTACATGCAATGACACACACATTACTCACATCATACACCACTACCACATGGTAAAACAAAAATATATCTATGTCTTTCACAAGGAACATTACAATTAAGATTCTAAGACAATTAAAATAATGCTAGACTAATACTTGCATAACTTATTTTTACAATTAAACATTCATTTCATGCAAGAGGAAAACAATTCCAAATACCTATCTAGGTTCTTATGAGAATCCTAAGGATAACATGATTTGGGGATATAAGTCATTGAACCAACTGTTTTATTATGATAATGCAACATTCCACTAATGCACTTAGATGATCACTTCACACATACAATGATACTTCACTAATAATGCAATGCACAATGCATCATAAGAAACATTACCAGAAGAACACATTTTTACATTTTAGGCATAAGACGTATCCACATTGCCTTCAATGCATAAGTCACATAAGAGACTTCATAATACTCTATCATGAACCAAAACATTAACAACAATTCCAATTAATGCGTCCATATACACATCTTGAGAGGACACATAACTAGGACCACTCAAGGTTCGCTACACATTCATACTTAATATAATCAAGGCATCAAGATAAAATTTGCACACAAAAGGTCACTTCTTGAAAACTCAAGGGCCTAACTAACCCTCAAAAGCAAGAATTTATCAAACATATCATACCAGGGAAAAATGGAAACAATAATTGATACCAACATCACAATCACACATGCAAAGAACCAACCAAAGTTCTCACACAATGAGAAACTCATCAGAGAATGATCATTCCCCACTTAGGAGATTGTCAACCTGGGGTATCTTTCCATTCCTATCAAATGCGTTAAGATCTAGGAGGCAATCTTCCTCATTAAACACACTGCAAGGGTTGGTTCACACCGAACTCACTAAATGCCACCCAAGGAATCCATGCAAGGAACCAAACACTTTTTGCAAGAATGAAGGTGTTGTAATTGATTTCAACTAGTCAATTGGTTATCAACTGGTTGATTTTGTCATTGATGTCACAGATGTAGGTTATTGGTTGTTCATGTCAAGGATATTGATAAAATTGTAATGAAGAAAGGTTGTAGGTGTTTAGTGGTTGCTTTGGGTTTTTCTCAGGGATTTTCTCCTATGTTTGTGTGGTTTAGATATGTTGATCATGGTTGTTGGAAGTTTCTATATTCAATTTCCTTGTCTACTATTGAAGCTGAGTATATTGCTGCTTCATCTTGTTGTACACAAGTTTTATGGATGAAACATACATGGAAAGATATCATAGTTGTGTATGATGATCCTATTTCTATCTTCTATGATAACACAAGTGAAATTAAAATCGAAGAATCCAATGATGACCCTCGATGATCGTTAATACATCTATTAGATACTTTCCAGTATTTCTTTGGAGAGAAAGGGTTGTGGAGAATGAAGTAAAACGGAGTAAGTCCCAATGGCGACTGTGAGATTGTTGATATATTTATGAAGACTCTTCCTAAAGATGCTTTGAGTATCTCTGAGAAGTTAGGGGTTGCTCTTCTTTCTTGAACTAGATGCATATGGAGATGCATTAGTTCAGTGGGCCTATGAATCTATTTTTCTTCTGGACTGATGTTTTGGTGGCTACCTCTCAGGGGGAGCAGGTAGTGTCATGTGTTGTTATTGTATGAGTATTCTATTTTAATTTCAAAGGGGAAATCAATTTAAAATATCTATTGCCTTTGTCATTGATGTCAAAGGGGGAGAGGAAGAATGTGAAAAAGAGAAGAGTATCATGTGAAAAAGATTATCTACTAAGGGGGAGAAATTGGTTATCAACTGGTTGGTGTTGTCATTGATGCAGGTTATTGGTTGTTCATGTTGAGGAATTGAGAAAATTGTAATGAGGAAAGGTTGCAGGTGTTCAGTGGTTGCTTTGAGTTATAATCTTGGATTTTCTCTTATGTTTGTGTGTTTTAGATATGTTGATCATGGTTGTTGGAAGTTGCTATATCTAGATTCTTGGATTTTGATTCATCATACAAGGCGAGTTATGCCTACTAATTATGAACTCAGGGTTTCTTTTTGTATCTAGTCAGAGGGGTTTGGGGAGAAATGTTGTTGGTCCAAATTTCTTTAGTTAAGTCTTATGAATTTATGTCAACTCGTCAATTGGTTATCAACCTGTTGTTGTTGTCACTGATGTCATGGATGCAGGTTATTGGTTGTTCATGTTGAGGATATTGAGAAAATTGTAATGAAGAAAGCTTGTAGGTGTTCAATGGTTGCTCCAGGATTTGCCCCTATGTTTGTGTGGTTCATATGTGTTGATCATGGTTGTTGGAAACTACTATATCCAAATTATTGGCTTCTGATTCATTGTATACTGTGAGTTATGTTCACCAATTGTGAACTTTGGTTTTTGTGCATCCGCTAAGATCTGGGAGAAATGTTGTTGGTCTGAATTTCTTGTTGGTTAAGTCTTATGACTTGTGGTTCTAGAGTTAAGTTGATATGATCGTGCTGAAGACAATTTTGGTGCCTAGAAGGATTTGATCGTGCTAAGGGGTGCATGTGCTTAATTGTTCTATGTGTTTTACAATGGTTTGGATGACCTCATGTGGAACACTACTTTCAAAGTTGATGAAGTGTGTTGGATCTATTTAGGTCCTCATCAAACATGTGTTTGAGTTGCCCTCATTCTAATTCCACCCTAGGATGTTTTTGTGCTAACCTCATTTGAATTTAATGATGGATGGTTGAAATTGGATATGTTTCAAAGTTGAAGATGGTATAAATATAGGATGAGTTAGTGGTAAATATGTACAAAGAGATAAGTACAAATAGATAAGTGCAAAGAAATAGAGTAGATATATGTGAAATAGATGCAAATTAGTGGGTGTGTGTGATGCAAATGTGGTAGATTAGTGCGAAGTCTAAATGTTGAGTTTCTAGATGCAGTGAGTTGAAGGCGTACTCTATCTTTCATGCATGTATGTAAGTGGGTGAGAAAATTGTAGTGGAAATATCTCGGCTGCGGTAATAAAATTGCCCTCTCCTCGTAATACATTCTTCTATCTCTTTGTATCTTTGTATGTTGAGCCTCCTCGGGTGGTTAACCCTTCGCTGGACAATGAGTCCTTTTGTTTTGGCAATTTTTCTCGCTAGCTAGGTTCTTTGTAATCAATTTTGATATTCTCTGTAGTGTGAGTTAATCCTCATTGTGGTTTTTCCCTCATTGGGTTTTCCACGTAAATTTGGTGTTACTGTGTTTGTGTGATGGTTTTCAGTTTCTACACTTGCACTTAATGTTTAATCATTCTAGTAGAGTTAAGAATTTGTGACTGATCTAAGTTTTGGTGAATGATTTAAAGTTTAAATTTGGTACAACTGATTCACCCCCCTCTCAGTTGTCTTTTTCAACGACACTGACTCACCAAAACAAGTACTTGCACGATCATGTATCAAGTGCTAAAAACCACATGGGAAAAACATAACTTAGAGATCTTAGTGTTGCCAGAATGGCTATGAAATTACCTAGCATCAAGTTTTGCATCTTGGCCGAGTAGACAAAGGCCCTATTGTTTAAATTAGGGATTTGATACCAAATGTAATGTACGATTCCAAAATTTCATCACAAAATCCAAATAATCAACAATGTAAATCATAGGTACATGAGATAATGTGATACAATAATTGACTTAGGTAATCCATCGCCAAATAGTCATAATAATAATACAATAAGAGTACAAGTAATGTACACATACATTAGAATCATCCACAGTCCAATCCACTAATCATCCACAATTCAATAAATGTATAATTTGAAAGTACATATACAAATACTCATTCAATATAATGTTGAGATATAAATAATGTAATCTTCGATCGCCATCGACCCTCACAACCATCTGCAAGTTAAGAGATGAGAACATGGTTCAGGTGCTTTTTTCACTGAACCATGAAGCTTACACTTCCCGAGAGAGTTCTTCCTAACATGAAGAATCACTGACCCTGCATGATATGCATAGAAAAAAGAAATCGATGAACATGATGGAATTTGGTGCATGCCTAATATATCTACATGCATTTTTATTATACAAGAACATGCTATGATCGATATTAGGATATGGAAGAGAGAAAATACATATTAAACCCATCTATTTCAATGGTCTAAATCACTTGGCCAAGCATAGAGTAGTATACAGCTAAATAAAATTAGAACTGGAAAAAACAATGTCTACGCTCCCTATTACCCATATTCAACACCCATCCCGAAAGGTAAAATTTTCACAAACACTTATGAAAATAATATTTCCATAATCTAACACTCATATATAACATGCATGACTAATAAAATTGAAACTCAAAATTGCATGATTTTAAATAAATATATTTATTTAACTTCTTTAAATTAATTTTCTATTTAAATTAAAACTTGTTTATCAATTACCTATTTAATTTATTTATTTAACTTTTTTATTGATCATGCAAAGCTTTAATTTCTCAAACAATTTAAATTAACTAATTTCTAGAATAATAATGTCTTATTTTATTAAAAACAACAAAAGTGGTTTTCTATTTGGTAGTAAAATCTTAACCTTCTCCAACTCATTTAATTCAATTTTTAAAAATAAAACAAACAAATTGCACAATATAAGAAAACATTTTGATAAAAAAATATATTTAGTCTTTACAATTAAATTAATTTTATTTTTGACTTAATATCCTCATTAAAATGCATTTTAACTAGTTTTCTTCATTTTCAAACAAACACAATGCATACACTCATAGAATATACTTGGCTATACTATATTCAAAATGCAAAACATATGAATCTACATGGTGTGTGCAAGATTTCCATCATATTCACTCATGTCAATCGACTAAACACCTCTACCTCGACCATGTTCTTGTATTTGACATGTACCTGCACTCATTTGCACTCAAATTTTCATTAATAAGGTTAGCTCGTAAACCATAATCCAAGAGAAACATGTTCATTACATCATCATATTATATAAAATATACATCAAATTCAAAATACATCTAGCTATCATCTATAAACATCACTCATAGATTAACACATGTCAAAGATCCAAAGTCTAATTTAGTTTTCCAAATAATATAATCGTCAAAACTATGTAAGCAGAATCGATGTGGCATTATCTTTATTATACTCCTAAAGTGCTTGCACATATTTATGATATCACTCTTACATGTTTATCATGATAATCTTCTTTTATTTACAACATATTGATAACATGTTATATGTTTATAAAATTTGTATGTTTTCATGTAATTA
>VDFB02087581.1:0-56352 GCA_007258455.2 Sequoia sempervirens | reverse complement strand
ATAATGGATATCCGTTATTAATGGATATTTGTTTTTTGTATTGGTGTGTTATGCACTTGCACGAGCAACAATATATATATTATAATATAATATATAATATATATTACATACTAAATTATAATATATAATATATATTAAAATATTATATATTAATATATAATATATATTATATATATTATATATTATATATTTATATATGATATATACTATATAACATATGAGAATAACACTAGATGTGACGGATATCCATCTATAACGGATATCTATTTTGTAAGTTATATAAAAAACAAAAAAGAGACTATTTTGAGTATTTCAATGGTCCCTACATTCTTTTTGTCGCGAAAATCCTATGACTTCTATTTGCATCTAATGAAATTCAGCATTTCAAAGATTCTCTTACACTTTTTGTAGAATTCCAATCATTTGTGTGTGTTTTTGTGTTTGTGCAATGGGGAGCAGCAGTCGGCATAAGAGAAAAGGTAAAAGGAAACTTACAACAGAACAAATTGAAACATATAGAGAAAAAGATAGAGAAAGTCTTAGGAAAAGAAGACAAGGTATGCAAAATATTCAAATTGAAGCTTCTTCTGAACCATTGAATGTTAATTCAAGTGAAGACGAAATAGGAATTGAAAATATTGAACATCATATTCAAATTGAAAATGAAAACATTGAAATTGAAAATGTGCAAATTGATAATGAAAATGTGAACAACTTTGAGAATGAAAATTTTCTTGAAAATGATATTCAAAATGAAGTTGTTTTTGAAAATGTTGAAAATGAAAATGTGGTTGAAAATGAAATTGTTTTTGACAATGAAAATGTTGTTCAAAATGAAATTGTAATTGATAATTTTGAAAATGAAAATGTGGTCGAAAATGAAAATGTTGAAAATAAACCTTATGCAACACCTAATTACAAAAGAACCCCTAAATGGTTGGCTGAAATAGATGAGAACGTAATTGATAATCTTGAAGGGAAAAGGTCACAACAAACGGTTCGTTTGTGGGCTACGAAATTGTTCAATGAATTCTTTTCCAATAAGACATTAACCGAACAATGCCAACTTTTTGTGCAATTACTTAAGATTTACAAAATGAGACCATTATTAAAAAATTGAAGATTCGTCTCACAAAAAAATCAGAAAAAAATAGTCTTATTGTAAAAAATATTTTTAATGCTCTAACCTCTATTGGAAAGACTAGCAAGGAAAAAGATAAAAGGGATTCTCGAAGGGTGATCACAACCTCACTAGTAAGCCATCATTTGAAAAATGCTCGTTTAATGAGACAAACTTGTATTGATTTTAACTTAAATTGTAAAACATTGAATAAAGCACTATCAAGAAGAGGAAGAATCAATAGTGCTCTTCAAAATGATACGTGGGCTTTTAGTGGGAGGCTTCCACATGTTGATAAAAAGCTAACTGATAATGTAAAGATGCAAATTGAACAATATTGGAATTCTCACTCTAGAGTATCACCAAACGTAAAGGATGTTTTAAAGTTACAAATTGGAAATAGAGATTGTACACCACATCCTAAACATTTTTTGGAATGTAGCCAAATAATTTTGTACAAACAATTTTTTCAAGAACATCCACATTTGCAAATCTCACAAAGGGCTTTTGAGTCTTGCAAACCATTTTATTGTGTTTCTATTAAGGTTCGTAATACATGTTGTAAATACCATGTTGAGTTTTCAATGTATCATGAATTGTTATGCCATATACGTTCTACTATGCATATTGACGAAATGTTGCAGGAGTGTCATGCAATGCAACTTCCCAAGTAATCTAGGGAGTTGTTAGATTCATTTTTATGTATTAGAGGTGACGGTTGCTTATTTTATAAAAAATGATTGTTTAAATGGAACGTGTTTGCAATGTGGTGGTTTATCAAAGTTTGTAACATGCTTTCATGAGGGCAGTGATCATGATTTTGGTAACAAAATTGTTCAGAAAAATAAATATGAGACAGTGAAATACACATTGAAGAGTGGAGGTGAGGGTTCTAGATGCGAGTTGGTTGCAAGAGAGGTAAGTATTGCTGATTTTATTTCATATTTTGAGAAAAAAAAATTCTATAAGTATGCAAGGCATAGCCACATTTCGCAGTGGTTGGATCAGCAATTCAGGATGTGTAAGGACTCTTTCCCCATTGGAACTATTGTATTTGTAGTTGATTTTTCTAAAAATTACACATTGCAACCACAAAATGAAGTTCAATCACAATATTATAATTCTATTCAAATTGCTATTTTTGTCCACATAACATATAGGCATGCCCCTGATAGTATAGAAGAGGACAGGAAGATAATCAGGGAGTACCATTTTCACATGAGTGATGATAGATCTCATTCATATAAGTTTGTACAACATTTTTTTGAAAACTTTTTTGAGTTCTTACAGGAAAAAGGAATTGCAATGGGTCAACATTTGATTTGGTCAGATAACTACATAGGGCAATTCAAGAATGCTCAAATGTTTTATTGGTTGGGTAGGATGCATATAGAGAGGGGTGTACCACATATTTGGAGTTTTTTTGAAGCTGGGCATGGAAAAGGTGAGCATGATGGTGCAGGTGCATGTGTGAAGAGAGCTTTGGTTAAGGAACAAATGAAGATTAGAGGTAGTGCAACATTTAGTGATGCACGTTCTATTGTGGATTGGTGTACCTATGCACTATCACGAGGAGGGACACTTGATTCATAAGTTAGTAGGTTCTTTTGGTTGGTTGACGAGGGAACAATGAGAGATATAATGGAATGTCAAACAATTAGAGATTCTTCAAATATGCATTCAGTTTGAAGCTCAGATGTGAGTGCATGGACCATATAGACACGAGAGATGGCTTATTTTTGTCAAAATTGTATTCAGTGTGATTGGGATCAGTGCGAGTCAAGTGAATGGGTAGATACATGGATTCCACAGTACCTAACCCCTTTATGTGTAGCATAATCCTCATTACAAGATGTAATGGAAATTTCAGTTGACTACGATCATCTTTTAGATCTTGTACAACCAGGACATGTCTATGCAGTTGTAGCACCGCAGGGGAATGAAGAGGGATTAGACTATTGGTTGGCACGATGTGTACAAGGAAAGAAAAAGCTAACACAACTGATGACAGATGATGATGGCTTCATGTATCCTACAGGTTCAATTTTGGTTTTTCAAACTTGGTTGCATTACCATTTCACCATCGTTTAGGTTGTTTAGAATAATATACATTTTTTATTATAAGTATATTTAGATGTTGATAAAAAAGTTATGATCACACAGGTTTAGTTGTTGTTTTCAGAACTTGGTTGCAAACATATATGATTAGAAAGAATGGCGTACCTGCATTTGAAGACTATGAGAAACACAAAACCATTCTGATGTATTCACACCTTGTTATAGCAACAAATGTTAAGTTATTGAGACATCATTCTAGACCAAAAACAAAAAAACTATGGACAATTAGTAGTGTTGATCATGAAGCATTACTGGAAACTCTGAAGGTAAGAGATGACCCTGCAAGGACACTTGAGTAGCAAATCATTTGTTGTATTGGATAGGTATGATATTATTCATCACATTTTGACATTGTTTATCTAGTAAGGGTCATTATTTAGATTGTTTAGAATAATATAGATTGGTTATTCTAAGCATCTTTTATAGTTTGCATTACCAATTCATCATCATTCATGTTGTTTAGAATAATATAGATTTGTTAGTCTAAGCATCTTTTCTATTGTGACGATATAGATATCTCATTTGAAGTATATTGCGATGTTTCTAACACAATAGATCATGGACCTACTGCAACAATAGCCAACTTTGATCATTTGGGAGAGGTATGCGATGTATTAGAATAATATAAATTGGTTATTCTAAGCATCTTTTATAGTTTAAATTACCAATTCATCATCAATCATGTTGTTTAGAATAATATAGATTTGTTAGTCTAAGCATCTTTTCTATTGTGACGATATAGATATCTCATTTGAAGTATATTGTGATGTCCCTAGCACGATAGATCATGGACCTGCTGCAACAATAGCCAGCTTTGATCCTCTTGGAGAGGTATGCGAGAGATTAGAATAATATAGATTGGTTATTATAAGCATCTTTTCTATTATACGTAGTTTGACTGTTACCTTAATGGTTTGTATAGGTGGTTCACTCCAGAACGTCAACATGCTACTCTTGTGGAAGAATGTACGGACCGCGAAGGCGATGCAAGCTCTATTTCCTTCCCCTATTGGGAAATGACTCAGGATTAGGGTTGTTTGTTGTATGCCTACGTGGAATTTTGTAAATCCTATATTTGATAGCAATTATTGAATGATAATATCATGCATATTGTGTACACTTTATGTGTATTCAAGTGTATACTTTACAACTTATGTGTATACTTTGTCACTTATGAGTATTGCAATGTATACTTTATGACTTATATTTTTTAAAGCGTATACTTTCTATTCATTTTTTTAGTTCATGACTTAAGTTTATTTGAGTAAATGAATAAATTTTTCACTTACTGACAAGGAACAAAACAAACCCAAACCCCTTTGCACTCATCGCATCCATCCCAATCTTTCCATCAACTAAAAAACCTGTATCCCGCTAAAAATGCCTCAAGATGAAAAAATCCGAGAGTTTATCAGAGAAGGTTCCAACACGATCCCATAGCCCTGCATGTGAGTCCAGAAGATCACTAAGCCCAAGAACAGTCTTCAAAGATTGCCTTTAGCACCCCTTTGACCTCTGTAAGGAAATTGTCGTACCCAATGTAGCTCAGAGATCTGCAGTAATTGGGTGCAAAAGAGGACCATCCCTAGCATAAAAGTACCCCTCCTGACATGTTGGAACAATCCGTTTGGTCCTACGAGTTGCAAAACAAAAGTTGCGCCACTTTGCAACTTTACAATGCTTGCATCTAACAACTTTTTTCTCGTCTAAAATTGGTCACTCACAGAAAACACCAGATAGAAAAATCTAAGAGAGATTATCGAGAGGGTCCCAAATACTCATCCCACAACCTCAGATGAAGAGTCTATAGGCACCACGGTTTTTGAGAAATAGCCCTTCAAATATTGTTTCCTTTTAGCACTTTGGACTTTTAAGGGAAATCATCGGTCCAATGTAGCTCAGAGAGATTCAGGATATTTGGGTGCAAAAGAGGACCATCCCTAGCATAAAATTACCCATCCAGACATGTTGGAATAGTATGTTTGGTCGTACGAGTTGCACCACTTTGCAACTTTACACTACTTGCATTTGACAACTTTTTCCTCAACTGAAAATTGGTCACTGCGGGAAAATGCCTCCGAGATAGAAAAATTCGAGAGAGGTTATTGAAGAAGGTCGCAACATGATCCCATAGCCTCAGACAAAGAGTCTGTAGGTGTCACGATTTCTGAGAAATAGCCCTTCAAAGATTGCTTCCTTTTAGCACTTTGGACTCTTAAGAGAAATTGTCGGTCCAATGTAGCTTAGAGAGATTCAGAGTATTTGGATGCAAAAGAGGACCATCCCTAGCGTAAATGTACCCATCCAAATGTGTTGGAACAATTTTTTTGGTCGTACGAGTTGCAGAACAAAAGTTGCACCACTTTGCAACTTTACACTGCTTGCATATGACAACTTTTTCCTCAACTAAAAATTGGTCACCACGGGAAACCGCCTCCGAGATAGATAATACGAGAGAGGTTATTGTAGAGGGTCCCAACACAATCCCACAGCCTCAGACGGAGATTCTGTAGGCATCACGATTTCTAAGAAATAGCCCTTCAAAGATTGTTGTCTTTTAACACTTTGGACTCTTAAGGGAAATCACTAGTCCAATGTAGCTTAGAGAGATTCAGAGTATTTGGGTGCAAAAGAGGAGCATAACTAGTGTAAACGTACCCAAACGGATGTCTTGGAATAGTCCGTTTGGTTGTACGAGTTGCAGAACGAAAGTTGCACCACTTTGCAACTTTACACTACTTGCATTTGAAAACTTTTTCCTCAATTGAAAACTAGTCACCGCGGGAAAACGCCTCTGAGATAGAAAAATCTGAGAGAGGTTATTTTAGAGGGTCCCAATACAATCCCATAGCTGCAGACAGAGAGTCTGTAGGCATCACGGTTTCTGAGAAATAACCCTTCAAAGATTGCTTCATTTTAGCACTTTGAACTCTTAAGGGAAATCGTCGGTCCAATGTAGCTCAGAGAGATTCAGAGTATTTGGGTGCAAAAGAGGACCATCCCTAGCGTAAACGTACCCATCCTGACGTGTTGGAACAGTTTGTTTGGTCCTATGAGTTGCAGAACAAAAGTTGTACCACTTTGCAACTTTACACTGCTTGCATCTGACAACTTTTTCCTCGATTGAAAACTGGTCACCGCGGGAAAACACCTCCGAGATAGAAAAATATGAGAGAGGTTATTGTAGAGGGTTTGAACACAATCCCATAGCCTTAGACGAAGAGTTTTTAGGTGTCACGGTTTCCGAGAAGTATCCCTTCAAAGATTACTACCTTTTAGCACTTTGGACTCTTAAGGGAAATCATTGATTCAATGTAGCTTGGAGTGATTCAACGTATTTGAATACAAAAGAGGACTATCGCTAGTGTAAACGTACCCATCCGGACGTGTTAGAACAGTCTGTTTGGTCCTACAAGTTGCAGAATGAAAGTTGCACCACTTTGCAACTTTACACTACTTGTCAAAATTGCAACTTATTGTCAAATGGTGGAATTTCAAGAGTCATCTTGTTATAGTTTGTTGGAAAATAGCTGGAATTTGTTTGTTCATAGCCTAATTAGGTAGGAATTCGATGTTAGAAGGGTTTGGGAGAGCAGGGGAGGTCAATCGAGGTTTGGGTATGATGCTCTAGATGCGAAAAGTGTGGTTTTTGAGTGAAATTGGGAGGTTTAAGGGTGTTAGTGATTGAAATTTGTTAGGGAAGCAATTTATAAAGGTGTATTAAGCATTTATAGACTTCTATAAATGTATTTGAGGTGTTGTTTGAGTGAGATAAGTGTGGAAATGCATACTTTCAATTAACCCCCTTATAATCTAAGCAAAATGAGGGTTACATGATTGAGTGACTTAGATGGCGTTTACAAGGATGATATTGTGGAATTTGGATGTTTATAGCCTGGTGAGATATTTTCCAAAGGAATCTTGGAGGGGAAACAATTTTAAAGATGAGTTGTTTTGCAAATTTGGGCTAATTGGAGCCTTGTTCGGCATAATAGTTCAATTTCAGTGGGGTTGTTCCAAAACAAGCACATTAGGTTTTGAGATATGTTAAATAGAAGGGTAATGGGTGTCTTTCACAACCTTTTTTTTTTGGGTTTGAGTTGATTTTGTGAAGATATTGATTCTTACTCAAGATGATTTTATACCTTTTACATGTTATTATGCTTCAATGAACATTAAGTGACATTGATTTTTATCCAAATGATTATATTACTTTCGAATGAACAATGTAACATGAAATGAATTTCATTAAGTTGTATCCACTTTTCATTTTTGTTAAATTCTTTTCATTTTAGACGAAGAGTTTTTAGGTGTCACGGTTTCTGAGAAGTAGCCCTTCAAAGATTGTTGCCTTTTAGCACTTTGGACTCTTAAGGTAAATCGTCGGTTCAATGTAGCTTGGAGTGATTCGAATTATTTGAATGCAAAAGAGGACCATCCCTAGCGTAAATGTACCCATCCGAACGTGTTAGAACAGTCTGTTTGGTCCTGCAAGTTGTAGAACGAAAGTTGCACCACTTTGCAACTTTACACTACTTGTCAAAATTGCAACTTATTGTCAAATGATGGAAGTTCAAGAGTCATCTTGTTGTAGTTTGTTGGAAAATAGCTGGAAGTTGTTTGGTCATGGCCTAATTAGGTAGGAATTAGATGTTAGAAGGGTTTGGGAGAGCAAGGGAGGTCAATCGAGGTTTGGGTATGATGCTCTAGATGCTAAAAGTGTGGTTTTTAAGTGAAATTGGGAGGTTTAAGGGTGTTAGTGATTGAAATTTTTTGGGGAAGAAATTTCTAAAGGTGTATTAAGCATATGCAAACTTCTATAAACGTGTTTGAGGTGTTGTTTGAGTGAGATAAGTGTGGAAATGCATACTTTCAATTAAACCCCTTATAATCTAAGCAAAATGAGGGTTACATGATTGAGTGACTTAGATGGCATTTGCAAGGATGATATTGTGGAATTTGGATGTTTATAGCCTGGTGAGATATTTTCCAAAGGAATCTTGGAGGGGCAACAGTTTTAAAGATGAGTTGTTTTGCAAATTTGGGCTAATTGGAGACTTGTTCGGCATAATAGCTCAATTTCAGTGGGGTTGTTCCAAAACAAGCACATTAGGTTTTGAGATATGTTAAATAGAAGGGTAATGGGTGTCTTTCACAACCTTTTGTTTTGTGGGTTTGAGTTGATTTTGTGAGGATATTGATTCTTACTCAAGATGATTTTATACCTTTTACATGTTATTATGCTTCAATGAACATTAAGTGACATTGATTTTTATCCAGATGATTATATTACTTTTGAATGAACAATGTAACATGAAATGAATTTCATTAAGTTGTATCCACTTTTCATTTTTGTTAACTTCTTTTGAAATAAAAATCAGCTGCACACTTCATTACACGAGTTTAAAATCCAAAATAATGTCAAATGTAAATTCATTCAACAGAGCTTGAAATCATGGGTATTCTAAAAATGAGTGTTTGATAAAAATGTATTGGTAGACATGTATGAAAAATGTGGTACAATAGAAAAGGAAATTCATTGTTTGAAAAATCTCCTCAAAGAAATAGATGGATTACCAATTGTAATTCATAAGTTCTATTAAAATGTTATTTCATTAATCTATAACATACATTATCAATCATAACTTTAAACAATTCTAAGATAATTATACATTCCATCTTGAAAATTCAAAGTAGAAAGACATGCACACAAGAAACAAATTAGATCAAATACCAATTCTTATATATCAAACTGTAGAATAATTGTGTTTGTGCATATACAAATTTGGCATATGCCTACTCAAAACAAGTTTTACAAGTTTTACAAATTGTGGCATATATGCCATCTCAAAATCTATCAAACCCTAAGTACATGTCAATCTATATCATATCTTAATCCTATGTTGGACCATCAAAATCAAGCCTCCTCAAAGAAGTTAGATGCTCTATAGTTTCCTGCACAGTAACATTTCAAACCACTAATTAGATTATCTAAATGGTTGACAAGATAGACTAGTGAATAGAAACTTATATACCATCATTTATAAATTACAAATTTAACATCAAAATTAGTATACATATACTATATTATATCAATAATGCAATTCTTGTTTACTTCTAATATTTCTCTCTTTTTTGCAAGACATTGTGCATATGATTGTCCCCTAGGACGATCAGGAGTCTTCCTATAATGTAATGGTCTCTCACTCATCACAATGTTGGGTCGAACAAAGGACTATAGCAGATAAAATAAAAATGATAAAAATTAAAATATAATTGTTGACAAATAATCATATCTACTAATAACATATCTACTCCTATCTAAACATAAATGATCTGCAATATAAAATAAACACATACCTGCTATGATGCTATGACACTAGATGGGCTCATAGTGGATGGATCAGCTAAGATGCTTTGTTGTATAAAAAATGACAAGAATGTAAATGCACATGCACATATAATTATAATGTTGACAATAAAAAAGATATATACCTATTGTGCAACTTCATCCAATGGGTCAGACTTGGTCAACAAGGCTATATATGAACTAGGTTGCTGCATAAGAATATAAGATTACATTAGACTATCAATATATGTAGTACATGTACTTAAACATATTAGATTTCAAAGATTAACATCTAAAATAAAAATTTAAATTATTTACCATGTACTAATTGTCTAAGGAAAATAAAATGGCTGTATGCGTAGCGTACTGCACTTCCGATAGTTGCTCCTCTGACAACAACTATTAAAGATTCTAGCACATAAACATATATTAGTACAAATATCCTTCATAAAATATGAAAGAATTTACATAAAACACACTATGAAATTGCTTTAAGACTTACCGGTGCTCCAATACCATCCCTAGCAGTTGGTGTCTCTCCTACAAATGCTCCACCCTGTGCTCTATCAACTCCTACATCTGGCATATCATGAACCTCAAATTCGGATGTGTCTATGGGAGCCTCAGTGGACCATCAAAGAGGACCAAAACATAAATTGTTCCATGTCATGCAACGATGAGGCACACAGATATGTCCCAAAGAGGACGGTGTACTAGACGGAACTGATGGCTATGTGCTAGTGGGAGCTATTGTAGAAGGTGCACCACCATTATGCTAGGATGTATTAGGTGCAACACCACCGTGATGGGATGCACTGTCAACTAGTTATGCAACATGATGGCTCTGCCTCACCAAATGATCACTCAATGAATGCAATGCATAAATGCTCACAGTCCTCGCATCTACAACAATCTATGGGTAAGGTAGTGGAGTTTGAGAAGTAATAGGTGGAGGAGGAAAAACTGGGGTGACTCGGCGTGCCCTAGGTCTATCTTGTGGCATCCCTCTACCAACACCCTGGAAATCTTGCATGTCAAAGTAATTAACATGTTTCCATAGCACAAATGCAACATATAATTTTTGAAGAAAATATTGAGGGACACCAAGGTTGTTGTTGGGTGGTTTATCGAAAACCATCCACCAATGTCTCCAAAAATTATCTAATATTCCTCTATGGGTGCACCATTTAATTGAAAATTTTGGTTTTCAGACATCAACAGGTTGTCCAGTTCTCTAATCTATGAATAAATGGGCTAATTGTCCTTTTTCAATATCAAGAGCCTTCACCTCAACATACGATAACCCATCAACATAAAATTGTCTTTGTTGCTCCCACCTTTGTGCAAATCTATTATGCTGAATTGCCAAAGTTTGAACATTTACAATGATTGTTTCCAAAGTGTTTTTCATATATGATAGTTCATCGAGTGTTTCATAGAGTTGGCATACTTTTCTTAATTGATCTAAATTCCTATGAATAGACTCATGTATTGTTGTCACATTTTCATTTAGAAACAATGGTTCCAGTGGAGGATGTGGAGGGTATTCATTATCTATAAGATTAAAGTTTTCATTTTGTGTGGGAGGGTTTTCATTTTGTGCAAGGTTAGGATTTCCATTTTCATCCATTTTTATCTTGTTAATTGATAAAAAATTCTAAAATTAACAATGGTTTTAATCTAATAAAAAACCTATCAAATATACCCTATTTTTTACTAAATTTTTTTTTAAAAAAGCAAAATGAATATAAATTGTATAAAAATTGAAAAAATCAAACATTCCTTACAAATTTCAAGATTTTTTTGTAATTTTAGCTCCCCCAAATAGATATCTGTGTTGCTCTTTTAACCCACACCCGCGCTGGTAAAAATATTGATGAAAAGATATAACTTTTAGGTTTTGTTTGTCTATATATAATACAGGAAACAAATATATGTTTCCTTATTTACAATTTTTTAAATAAATGGTCGGGTCCATGACCCAACCATATTGTTTTTTTTTAAATATCGATTATTTAATATAAAATATATTATATTATAATATAATATATATTAATATATGTTTTAGATATAAAAAGAGGAAAAAAAAGGGTGATGTCCCATCAGTACAAGGCACCAAAGGCCATCCAGAGTAAGCACATTAGCAACACAATGATAGCAGAGAGAAAGTCATATCAAAAACCAAAAAGTAACTGTAAACATAGGATAAACATAGTCCATCATGCAAGCATGATACAGAACAAATGAGTCCAAAGCCCCCCCAGGGTCAAACCAAAAAAACAACATTAACATATAAAAAGTCATAGATAAAATGACAAAAACAAAAAGATCCAAAGGTCTAATTCTTTTCCTCCCTACAAGGTTTATCCTAAATAGTAGTCGCCCAATCTACCATGAGGAACTCAAGCAGCTCCTTAAAACCAACATCTTCTTCATCATCATCCGTGGACTTGTCCTTCTGCAACAAGCATAGACTAGTAGCTGACCTATGCATGACCTTCAGGGAAAATTTTGACACCTCTTGAACCTTTTTTTTCAGCCTCTCCATTCTCCCTTTTAGCTTGCCAACTTCTTCCCAAGCCTACTCTTTTTCATTGCGATCTTCCTACAAGGGGGCTTTCCCCTTGTCCGTATTAGAGGCCCGGGGATTAATTTCCATCACATTGGCACTGGTAGGGCCCTTCTTCAAGCTTTCAGACACATGGGACGTGCTACTCATCGAGACAGTCTGGTCTTCCCCACCTACCACCTTTTTCTATTGGCTTTCACTATCATTCCCATTTCCATTATCTGAATTTGAGGCCTCCTTGAGACTTCCCACCTTGTTTTGCTTAAGGACCATTCTATGAGATCGACCGGGGGTGTTAGCTTCATTAGTAATCTCAATGTTGGAGTCAATTTGATGGAGGGAGAATTTAGTTTTCTTGGAGGCTTTAGCCTTAGGTCGTGGGGTAGCGGCAAGACACTTTTCCTTACCTGTAACCCCCAGACCCTTGGTAGGGGACGTTCCATGAGAAAGGGCTTTCAAGGTAGGATTTCTTAGGCATTTTTTCTTACTCGAGCCCGACGTATCTAGAATGCTAGCACAAGGGGGAGTAGAGGAAACGGGGGTTTCATCAAGAACGAGGAGAGACCACACTTCTTGCATAGTGATAGGTCGAGTAGGGCAAAGGGCCATACGAAAATGATAAAGCCTAGACATAAGGCCTTGGTGCAAGATAGTATAATTCTTTCCAGAAATTGAGGCTTCATTAAACTCCACCACAGTGTTATCAAGAGCATGAAACAGGAAAAAAGAAATGGAGATATGTTGGTGATTCCTAAGGTGGTTGATGAAATTAAAGTGGTAATAGTAGTAGACCCCATACCTTCCTTCCAATGTGACGTACTTCATGATCACGATACAAAATCTATCCCACGGCTCCAGCAACTCCTCACGGTCAAAGCCACCCCACAACTTGACATGTTTCTATATATTGTATTATAATATAATATAATATAATCTTATAATATTATATTATATTATATTATATTATATTATAATATATGTATTATATTATAATATATAATAATATATACATTATAATATAGTATAATATAATATAATGTTATATAATATGACCTCTTGTGTTTTTTTTATAATTATAACTAAAATAATGGATATTCATTCTAGGATTTACCGGCCTTACCATTTAATATCAATATAATATAATAATATATTATAATATTATATGATAATATTATATTATAACATAATATAATCTAATATAATATAATATAATATAATATAATATTATAATATAATATAATATAATATAATATAATATAATATAATATTATAATATAATATTATATTATATTATAATATAATATTATAAAATAATATTATAAATTATGACCACTCAGGGTTTTTTTTAAATTATAACACAAATAACGGATAATCTTTATATAGAATATAATAATTGGTCAGGCTAGACCCAACACAATTATAAATTCTACCTTAAACCAAACAACAATTCATTTCATATTAGATATACGTTTTATAATGGATATCTATTTTGTAACAGATATCCGTTTTGTAATAGATATCAATTTTGTAACAGATATCCATTCATAATGGATATCCATTTTGGTTCGATATTACCAAACCAAAACGGATATTGTAATTTGGCCTACAAAAAGTCAAAGGCGTGAATTTCATGTTTTTGGACATGTTAAAAATGCCTTTTTCTCATCGCCACTTTTTGGACCCCCATTATCTTGCACAGACCCTATTGTGAGTGATGTTTATTGCGGGTGAAAGAGAGATGAGGAAAAATGGATTTTTCAATTATTTGGATATTTTTTATGTTTTTTCTTGAAATGATTTTAGGTTGTTTTTGGTATTTTTCAAGATTTTACAAATGTTTTAATTTTCAAATTTTCAAATATTTTGGAGTTTTCTAAGATTTTGACCAAGAGACTAACCTAAAGACCTATCTTAGGGGCCTTGGGGGCTGATCAATAGATTAGTCTTGCCTACATTATGCACGTAGAGACTACGTAGTTCGACTGACATAGACTCGATTATTGATGATATATGAACAAATGGACTGCCAGTTTATTATGACAAACTCCTAAAAGACTGACCTAAATGTCTCAGGGGATGATCGAAGATCAACCTTGCCTACGTTCAAGGCTCAAAGATCTATAGTTCAACAAGATGACTCTATTTTTTGAATTTTTTGACATTTTAACCTATTTTGGGATTTTAAATTTTTTCAAATGTTTTTCGATTTTCTGATTTTTTTGATGTTTGTGGATTTTTTGATTTTTTGATTTTTTTTTTTTGATTTTTTGATGTTTTAGATTTTTTGATCTAGGGACTTCAAGAATATACATGAATCTGATCCGATGAGAACATTCCTCCAACGTGATGCAATAGACTACTCTGATAAAGGCAAGATAGAATGACCTTGAGGATGGGCTGAGTAGTACTAGGAGGGATCGTGACACAAACACAAGACCATACTATGATGCGGATGTCAAACGGATGGGCGATGGATGGAGATATGGAATGTGATGGATGATTGAAGCTTGATGGATGGATGATGTAGAACAAGTCATGAAGATCCTGGTGGATGAAAAGTGCTTATTTACACAAGGCACCTGTTTGCCAGGTTTTCACCAAGTTACTTGCCCAAAGTGCCACCAAAGTGGTTTTCACTAGAGGATGATTTTTCTCTTTACTATTTTATTTAATCATTTTTGGATTTTTTTATTCTATTTTTTGTTGTCACCATGACACCTATTTACCAAGTTTTCATCAAGGTGACCATTTTTTCAAGACATTTTTTGATTTTTTTTTAATTTTTGGTTCTATACCTTACGAGTTTAGGCATAATTTTTTTTGAGATGGGAGCTATTGATGGGCTCCTGTAGAGGCTCACCTTTGGGTGTTGACAGCTGATATGCCCCTGACTTGTAACTTGTTGTGATGACAAATGGTCCTAACCAGTTGGGTTCAAATTTTCCTTTGCCATCTGGATTAGGGATGTTCTTATGATTCTCTTTTAGCACCAGTTCTCTGACTTGGAAAGTCCTTCTGATCTTCTTGTTATGACTTCACATGAGCTGGTTTTGATATACCTATAGATGGTTCAATGCTTCCATATGCCGCTCATCTAGTAGCTCCATCTCATTTAGTCTTCATACTCAGTATTCTTCATCCATGATTATGTTTTGCAGTGATATTCTTAGTGAAAAAAGCTCGATCTCAATGGGTAATATGGCTTATGATTCGTAGACTACGGAGAATGGGGTGGCACTTATGGGTGTGTGAATGCTAGTTCGATAGGTCCAGAGGGCATGATTTAGCTATAGATTCCAGTCATGACCTGCGTCATTGACTGTCTTTTTGAGGATCTTGAGAATGGTTTTTCTCGTGGCTTCTGCTTGGCCATTTCCTTAGGGATAATATGAGGTGGAAAAGTGATGTTGGATTTTGAATTTTTCACAAAGGTCATGAACATCCTAATTTTTGAAAGGTGTCCCATTATCTAAGATAATAGCTTGGGGAACACCATATCGGCATATTAAGTAGTTCAAGATGAACTTTGATATCAGATTTCCAGTTATGTATGTCATGGGGATAGCTTCCACCCACTTGGTGAAGTACTCAGTGGCGGTAATGATAAAATTGTGACCACTGGATGAGGTGGGGGTGATTTTTCCAATGAGATTGAGCCCCCACTGCGAAACGGGCCATGGTGTGATGATGGGATGAAGCTCCTGAGCTAGTGCATGGATGAGATCCCCATGCTACTGACATTGTAGATACCTTTTGGCATAGTCATGTGCTTCTCTTTCCATAGTTGGCCAATAATACCCCGTCCTTAGTAGTTTATTGGCCATGGTCATACTGCTTGAGTGTGAACCACATATGTCATTATGTACCTCAATCAAGGCGTTCAATACCTCCTTAGTGTTTATACATTGCAACAAGGTTCCTTCTATGCTCCTACGGTAAATGGTTTCTCCTAGGATGACAAACCGGGATGCTTTCTTGACAAAGGTTTTCTTAAGGTTTGAGGTTATGTCAACTGGGAGGACTCCTATTCTTAGATAAGTGTAGATGTCATGGTACCATGGGTCACCAGGACCAACGACTTTGCAAAAAAATTATGACTTTGATGTCTCAAATGCATGCATGAGAAGCTACTCTTTTAGGAATTCATGCTTTGGGACATTACATGGAATATCCAACAAGGATCCAATTGTTTCCATGGTGTCTAATACTCTATTGTTTGCTCTGGGTATCTTCTCAAATGTGATCTTGATGAAGGATTTCTTAAGATTTTCCACCATTTTTTCTATGGAGTTAGCTTGTCATCCTTAGTTTAGTACTCACCATTCAATTGATTGATTATAAGTTGAGTCCCCATACACCTTGAGAGCCATGATATGCCATTGCATTGCTATTCTGAGCCCTATGGTTGGAGCCTCGTATTCTATGATGTTGTTAGTGCAGGGGATTGCCAATTTGTAGAATCTTGGGATGTAGTCCCCCTGGGGGGTGATGAAAAAGACACTAGCTCTTGATCCATACTACATGTAGGAACCATCAAAGTAGAGTTTTCAGTGGTCTACTATGTTGAGATTAAAGATGGATTCATTTGGAAACTCTAATATGAGTGAATTCTCTAAATACATGGGTGCTTCTGCAAGCTGATTTGCGATCACCTGGACATTGATTACTTTTCCTTCCACGTAATCGATGTTGTATTCAGAAAGAATCATGACCCACTTGGCCATCCTCCTTGTGAGCATTTCCTTTGACAATAGGTACTTTAGGGGGTCAATCTTGGCAATGAGTTTGATTTTTTTTGCCAACATGTAATGTCTAAATTTTTGTGAAGCAAACACTACTACTCGATGGGATTTTTAAATGAAAGAATAATTTAACTCATGCTAGACCATTGTGCATCTGATGTAATAGATGGTCCTCTCTATCCCATTTTCATTGTGTTGAGCTAGGAGCACACCGAGGGATGTTGTTGTTGCTGATACATAGAGGATTTGTGACTTTCTTGGGATCAGTGGCATGAGGACTGGAGGTATGAGTAGGTATTATTTGTTTTTATTGAAGGCTTCATCACACTTGCCATCCCACTTGTAGGCTACCCCTTGTGGAGTAGGTGAGAATAAGGTATTTTTTTGTCTTCCCGTTGTGCTATGAATCTACAGATGGACTGAAGCCTACCTTGGAGGCCTCTCAACTGTTTCAATGTTTTGGGTGCCTCCATCTTGAGGATTACTTTTACCTTGGTGGGATCTATTTCAATACCCCTCATTGACACTATGTATCCCAGTAGCTTTCCCGATTGTATGCCGAAGACGCACTTCTTTGGATTTTGTAGACATCCAAATTTGGACACTTAATTTATCCAAATTTACCATTTTTCATCTAAACATCCTCTTATCCAAGTTAATTAAGTAATATTACTATTATTTAATTAATATCTTTAACTCTGCCAAATCCCTAAGGTATTTAATTAATACCTTACCCTCCTTAATCCTCTTTTCATCAAATGAATTAAATAAATATTACATTTATTTAATTCCTCACATGTCATTTTCATCTAATCCTAATCCATTTCCTAATCTCTTCATTAAGGATGTGCACATGCCTAATCCTTTATTAGGATGTGTCACATCCTCCAACTTTTGCAAGTTGGCTTTTAATCCTATTAACCCCTAATTATCCTCTAATTATTGATTAGTCAAACCTAATTAGTACCTTGGTCAACTCTCCCCATCCCCAAGGAATTTTTAATTCTTTTTTATTCACCCTAGGCTCCTCTCTTCCCCATGTGAATTTTTAATTCACATTTTATTCCTTCTAGAATCCCCTTTTCCCATGCACCTTCTAGAATATTTGACTTGTCACATCAAGTCACATGTGACAAACTCCCACCTTTTGGGAACATTGTCTTATCCACCAGATTCTTCCAATCATTGTGAATTTTTAATTCATTTTTATTCACCCAAGATTTTTCCCATCTCCCAATGTACTTGGAAGGTACTTGTCCTTCCTCCACCTCATGTACCTTTTTGACACCTCACTTACACCTCATCTCCCCTTAGCCACTTCACCCTCCACATGTCAAGATGTGAGGGCTTGCGAGTTCTCAACTCACCACAACCCTTCATCTTGACCTTGTTGGATGAATCTTGACCATTGAATTCTCTAGAGAGTTCAAATTCTCCTATAAATACCCCCTCCTCAAGGGCATTTTCAACACTTTGGATTTTCATAACTACATGCTGCCAATTTGCATTCTCAATCCTTTGCCATCATTTAGCCATCTCTTTTAATCATTTTGCACATCTAATCTTTCATTTAGTCACTCAAGCAATCATCTAAGGAGCACACAAATCATTCCAAGCAAGGGCCAATCAAAGAGATATCAACAACAAGGAAGGTGAAACTGTTTGTATTTTATTTTATTCATTTTCCTTTTCGTTATATCACTCTTTTGGTTAATCTTGAGGTGTCCTTGGGTATTTTATCATTTGCAATTTTAAGTTGTTTTGCACATCTAGAATAGGATAAATTCTGAGGTATACATTTCTGGCATGCCTGGTGGGACCCACAAACGGGTTCCTATACTTTACGTTTGATGTTGTTGAGGTTTTTGCAAGAACACCTCGCAGAAGGGCGACTACGCCCCTGTTCTTACCGCAGTGGGGCGATTATGCCCTTGTTTTTACTATAGTGGGGCATGTGCGCCCTCTTGGGCTGAAAATCATTTTTTTTGCTAACACTTTACTGCAGTGGGGTGTGTGCGCCCTCTTGGGCTGAAACTTGTTTTTGTGCTAACATTTTACTGCAGAAGGGCATGTGCACCCTCTTAGGCTGAAACTTGTTTTTTTTACTAACACTTTTCTGCAGAAGGGCGACTGCGCCCTCTTGGGCTGAAACTTGTTTTTGTGCTAACATTTTACGGAAAAAGGGCGTGTGCGCCCTCTTGGACTGAAACTTGTTTTTTTTACTAACACTTTTCTGCAGAAGGGCGACTGCGCCCTCTTGGGCTAAAACTTGTTTTTGTGCTAACATTTTACTACAGAAGGGCGTGTGCGCCCTCTTGGGCTGAAACTTGTTTTTTTTACTAACACTTTTTTGCAGAAGGGCAACTGCACCCACCTTGGCTGAAACTTGTTCTTGTGCTAACATTTTACTGCAGAAGGGCGTATGCGCCCTCTTGGGTTGAAACTCGTTTTTGTACTAACACTTTTCTACAGAAGGGTGACTACGCCCACCTTGGCTAAAACTTATTTTTGTGCTAACATTTTACTGCAGAAGGGCGTGTGCGCCCTCTTGGGCTAAAACTTGTTCTTGTACTAATACTTTTTTGCAGAAGGGCGACTGTGCCCTCTTGGGCTGAAACTTATTTTTGTGCTAACATTTTACTGCAGAAGGGCGTCTGTGCCCTCTTGGGTTGAAAGTTGTTTTTTTTGCTAACACTTTACTGCAGCGAGGCGATTACGCCCCCTGGGCTGAAATTTGTGCTCACTTTTTCGCAAAAGGGCGACTACGCCCCTGTTTTTACTGCAAAAAGGCGATTATGCCCCTGTTTTTACTGCAGTGAGGCGATTACGCCCCTGTTTTGCTGCAGAAGAGTGACTATGCCCCTGGAAAGTAAAATTATTATCTTGGCTTCAGTTTTCTTTGCTATTTTCTCATTAACATTGTTCTTGCAAGGATACATGTGTTTTTTGCTAACTTTTTGTAGCATATTCTGGTGAAGTTGATAGAGAAAGCGGGATAAAATATCTAATATTGGCTTGTAGTGCTATCCATTTGCTCAAATTTTTTAAATTATCCTTGCTGTTTGCATTAATTTAAAAACATAGTTTAATTAGAGGGAGTAATATTCGTTGCTTGTTGTGCTTGTCTTTTTGTGTTACCCAAAGGGAGCATTAGCTTGTTTTCGCTTTCCCCTTGCACTTCGTGTGAGCTTGGGGAGTAATTGGAAACGGTTAGTGCTTTCTTTATAGTGGGACCTGCTTGGGGATTTCATCACCCCAAGGGATGATTCCGACCACGCGTACTGGCGGGTTATACAAAGGGGGGAGAGCGAAAGCTGTACCCCAATCCAGTCACATCGTAATTGGTGGAGCATCGAAGCTAGGGTGATACCTAGATAGACGTGAAGAGTTGGTCCAAGCCCTTTAGTATCTTGCTGGGGTTCCCGACTCACGCTTATGATGGGCTGGTGTTCACGGTTGTGCCTCATGTACCGAGAGTATATCGAGGACTCCCTAGATACCTTGTGCATCCTAGATTAAGACCACTTTGGCCATACCCTTAACACTAATCATAGGGTTGTATTTGCTTAAGAGTGTTTTCTTGTGAGAAACCAGTGAAATTTTGATGATTTGGCCTTATCATTGTCATTTTAAAGTCCTTGCCATAGTCATTTGCATCAAACCAAGCCTCTGTTTTACCGCAGTGAGGTGATTACGCCCCTGTTTTACCGTAGAAAGGCGATTACGCCCCTATTTTTACCACAGAAAGGCGATTACACCCCTGTTTTACTGCAGAAAGGTGATTACGCCCCTGTTTTACCGCAAAAAGGTGATTACGCCCCTGGTTTGCTGTAGAGGGGCGAATTTGCCCTCCTGAACACCCGAAATCGCCCCATTTGCATCCATTTAGCCTCTAAACCATCATTTAACCATTCCCAACCATTATCTCATCATCCTAATCCTTCGTTTTATCACTCTAAACCTCCAAAAACCTCCATTTAATCCGTTTAAACCTCCATCTTATCATTCCAAACCTTTGTTTAACCATTCTAAATCCCCGTTCATTCTCCACAATTATCTTCAATCCACCCATTCATTTTAATTTCTCCCTAATCCATTCAAAATTCCATATCCTCACCTAACAAACACCATAATTTTACCATTTACATCACCAAACACCACTCATAATCAGCGCAGAAAGGCGGAAGCGCCCCTGTTTTGCTGCAAAAAGCTAACTACGCCCCTTTAACTTCTCGGGGCCATCATTTACAAATCGTGCATCAGATTGACTTCGTCCAAAAATAAAAGTTGCTTAGTTTTTCAAGCTCTATCTAGTGGTGCCTTCCATTTCCAGCTATCAATAATTTGATCATCCTAGGGCGGCCACGCCCCGCATCACGGGGTGGACACGCCCCTAACTTCCCGGCGCTGTCATTTACAAACCGTATGTCGAATCGACTTCGTCCAAAAACTAAAATTGCTTAATTTTTCAAGCTCTATCTAGTGGTACCCTCTATTTCCTCCTATCAAGAATTTTATCATCCCGAGGCAGCCACGCCCCGCATCACGGGGTAAATACGCCCCTAACTTCCCAGGGCTGTCATTTACAAACCGTGCATCGGATCAACTTCATTCAAAAACCAAAATTGCTTAATTTTTCAAGCTCTATCTAGTGGTACCTTTTTTTTCTTCCTATCTAATCAAACCAATGTAGCCCTTTAATGAAATTCATCCAATCATCTACCTGATCCAACCATTCGTCTACCTAATCCAATCAATCATTTTCCCCATCCAAATCCCTTGAACATCATTTCAGAAGTTATTTTACAAATTGACCTAGGTGTTTGAATCCAATCATCATCATCAGCACCTACTTAGGATTGTCATCCATCCTAAGATAATCATCACCATCGGCCCTATCAATTCACTTTCAATCTCAAGGTGGATTCGATGTCGTAATCATCCGTTTGTGCTTTAAATCAATCAATCATCAATCAATCTTATCCAATCCGATCCAATCACATCCTTATCCAATCATCCATCTACCGAATCCCATAAAAATCAAAATCAATCCCATCACATCATCCAATCATCCTAATCTGAGTTTTAATCCAAATGCTCATCTGAGCTTGAATTAAATCCCAATTTGAGCTTTCATCCATCTCCATCCAAAATCTTTGATCCATTCTATTTATGCTTTCATCATCATGAATCCTTATCCTCCATCAATAATAGTCAAGGGAAACCCTAATTGCATTGATGACGATAACGAAAGTCTTGTTGATCAAGAGGTATACGACATAGATCGCATTGACACTATCATCTCTAGTAAGCTTTCTCCACCTGCTTTCCAAAATACAATCACCCCCTCGAGTTCTCCCATTATGTCTTCATCCATGCCTAATCACGTTGCTCCTGCTGCCTTTGACAAGGGATATCCGTCATATCCATCATACCCTTCATCTACATCATCCTCTTATCCAGTACCTGCATCCTCTTATCCTAGTCTACCATCTCAATACCCCTATCCTAATCCCCCATCCACATCCTCCTATCTAAATCCTTCATCCGCATATACCCACTACCCTAATCTTCCATGCCAATCTACTCACTCTAATCCTACATTCATACCTTCCTATCTTAATCCTACATCCACACCCTTTTACCTTAATCCTACATCCACATATCCTCATCTAATCCACCATCCCAATACCCTTATTATAATTCATCCCCCACATCCTCTTGTCCTAATCCACAATCCATGTCCCCTATCTTAATTCACCACTCCAATATCCTTACCTTAACTCTCCATCAAATCCTAGTCCTCCATCTACTCCTAGTCCTCCATCCAATCCCATTCATCCATCTACTCCTAGTCCTCCATCCAATCCTAATCCCCCGTCTACTCATAGTCCTACATTCAATCCCATTTCTCCATCTAACCCTGGTCCACCAATCCATAATCCCTCATCCATTTCTGCCACCCTAGCCAAGCCAACCATATGTAAGTCTCTCATTTCAGAAGTTCTCCAAGGACTCATTACAAAGAAGCCACCCCCAACTCCGCATCTTGAAGTCATGGAACCATGCCATCCCAATCCATCATCCACGATAACTAGTGATGAGAGCCTTCTCCATACCACACCTATCATTGCTATTACCACCCCTAGCACTGAAACCATTGAACCCACTAAATCCATTGAACCCACATCTCCTACTATGAGAACCACCGAATCCATCGAAGAAACCCAATTCCAATCCACTCCATCTACTCCTAGATCTACCCAATCCATCGAAGATACCCAAATCCAATCCACTCCTTCCACTCCTAGTATCCATTCCCAGGAATATTTTGAATCCTCCATCCTTCCATCTTCTTCACTTGAAGAGCCCCACCAAGATTCCCTTATCATGCCTCCCGCACATGATGAGTCATGCCAAGAGCCTAATCCAAAGCATGTCAACATATCCCCTTCTCTAGATCAAGATCCTACCATCCCATCTAGTCCACCTCAAGGTCATAGTCCCCCATCCATTCCATCCCATGATCCCCTTGTCATTCAAGCTTTCACCACTCCACCTCCATCTCCATTACATGATCCCAATACCACAAATCCAAATCCTATCATATCCCCTAATCCCTCTCCTGATATCACCTATCCACATGCTGCTATCCCATCATCTCCTTCTCATGATCCCCCATCATCGCCTAAAACTGCTATACCTACACCGCTTGCATATCCCCTTAGTACTCTCACATTCTTCCATGGTGGCCTCCTTGCAGAAGAAAATCATAGTGTATTTACCACCCATCATCCCCCACCTAATAATGGACTCGCATCATGTTTTCAGAATAACACAAATACTGTCCTAGATCGAATGCTCAAGAAAATGAAATATCAAGGAAAAGGTCTAGGCCTCCATGAGCAAGGTATTTTAGAGCCCATCCAAGTCAAAGAACAAGTCTGCATGCAAGGTCTTGGAACTATTTCCCAAGACTCACAATCTAAAGATGTTGGTACAACCTCTAGACATCCTCAACGAGCCTTTTCCAAAATAAATGTTGGCTCTTCCCATCGCCCCACTAGATCATATGTTGCCATCCCTCCTCCTCTATCATATCACCTCAAAACCACCGTCCATATCCCTCCTTCATCTGCTCCATCCATTTTGGGTCCTTACATCCCTCCATCCACCATATCCCATCCTTCATTCTCTCCATCCATCTTGGGTCCATATATCCCAAGATCACCTCCTCCATCTCATCCTTTCATTCATTCATCACCTAACCATTTCATCCATCACAAACATCCCTCTCACATGTCCCCTAATCAGGATCAACAAAGGCACATACCCACACATCCTCCATCTACACATAATCCCCATACTCCTACCTTTGTCGCTCCACATCATCCATCTCCTCACACCCATCCCATTGCTACTAAAAGCACTTTGGTTGTTAAAGAAAAAATACATAAATCCACACATCCACATGAATCTAAGGCTCCCCATGTCCCCTCTAAAAGACATGGTGAAGAGAAGAAAAATTTAAATCTAAATCAAATCCATAGGCCACAAAGGCCCACCAAAGCAAAGATCAAAACCATGTCGATCCCAAAGAAAAAATATGCAATGCAATTAAATGAAGCCTCCATAAGAACATCCAAAGTCACTAATCCCAAGGCTAATCATACACCCCTTTCATCTCCTAAGTCTGTTTTGGGTCCTTATGTCCCGAAATTCACCATTCCATCTCCTCCATTATCCCCACATTCTCCATCCCTTAATCCTATTATCTTTCCACATCCACCACCACATGTGCCAATGTTGGTCCTTAACACATCTCCCCATCACATATCCACCCCATCATTCCATCCATACCATTTTCAATATCCCACCCATTACCCCACATATCTCCCCCATCAAATCCCTCTAATTCATCCTCATGCATAATCTATTTATCCCAATAAGGTTGTACTAACATACAACAGTTGATTCAAACATGGGCTCTTAATACCTCATATAGAACTCGATGCTTGAGTCCTTCATCCATATCCTTATCACATGTCTTCTAAATCCCCTTATCAACATCCCTATCCTTATCCATTTTCATCCCCTTGCTATCCACAAAAATCCAGAAAAGTCAAAAAATCCACAAAAAAAATAAATAAATAAATAAATAAATAAAGAGAAATAATTCGTCCAATGGCAAAAACTTGGAAAACAAGCACCTTGGATAAGTACCATGATGAAAACTTGGAAAATAGGCTTCATGCATAAATCCCCATTTGCACTTGGGGGCAACTTCCTGATATGCATTCCCTCCATCTGCTATGCTTCCAGCTATGCACCCGTCTTCCTGTTATCCATCCTCTTCATAAATCCCCCCATCCCACCTATCTTCCACATCCTACCATCATATCCCATTTATCTCCCATCCCTCCTTCTTCTGATCTTGATCAAAATAGGGGCACCTATCTATACATGCTTTGGCCACCTCTTGGTATACATTCCTTGGTCACCCATCCTATCCACCTCTAGTTATCTCCTTTATCTTCCCATCCACTCGTCTCCCATCCCTCATGCCTTATCATATATGACATATCTAGAGTGGGGGCATCCGCTTCCTTTGTGACATAGTCCTTGGAGACATCATCTATCATAACATCCCTTCATCTCCCTATCCATCTATCATAGCATCCCTTCCATCTCCCCATTCGTATCTTCGTATCCATCTATCCTAGCATCCCTTTCATCTCCCAATCCTTATATCCCTATCCATTTATCACAGCATCCCTTCCATCTCCCCATCCTTATCTTCATATCTATCTATCCTAGCATCTCTTTCATCTCCCAATCCTTATATCGCTATTCATCTATCACAGCATCCCTTCCATCTCTCCATTCTTATCTTCATATCCATTTATAGTAGCATCCCTTTCATCTCCCAATCCTTATATTCTTATCCATCCAAACAATCCCTCCCATCCTTCATCCATTCTTTCATCTTTATCCTCATCCCATCTCACAATCCCTTGTCATTGGTAATTGGCTATAGGCCTCCTTCCATGCAACCCAATGCCCTTTATCTCAGCGCCCTCACTTTTGCTTCTCTTACACATCTTTTCAATCTCTTATCTTTTCTCTGTGTTCATCGCCCCGTCCCTCTTTCTTCTTTTCTTTTTGTCTAGGGTTCACTGGGTGTAATGTCCGCCTGTGGTGCTCCTTCCTCCCATGGTCCGCCTCCTAGGCCTCCGGCTTCAGTCTCCTAGGGAGGTAGCGCTCTTCCTGTGTGGTCTCAACAGACTGGGGCCTCCCACATGTGTTCTCCTGTGGCAGCTCTCCCAAGGAAGTGCCTCCCTCTCAAGGCTCCTCACTGGGCCTGGGCCTCCTGTGGTGTGTTCTGCCACACTGCATATCAGCCCCACTGTGTGGTGCCCCTATCCCATAAAAAATTCACATTTTTAATGCTCTTTTCTGTGAAAATCGTCCCCCACCCATTTTCTAATTTTCCCCGCCAACAAAGCCTCCATGTGTTGGAAATTTTCAAAATTGATTTGATTTACACCACACTCAGACCATAACTTTTTGACCTCCTCGAGTGTCCGTTTGAGCTGAAATTTGACAGGTGGTTGCGTTATGAGGTAACAAGTGGATTTCCAACTAGTATCTTTATAAGCCGTTGGAACCCATTTTGACCCATTTTTGGGGCCTCAAACTTTCATCTAGGCCCTCAAAATCCCAATTTAGTGTTTTTTTCCAACATTTTAAAAAATTATTTTCACTCATAACTCAAAATGCATATCTAAAATTTGGGATGTTAGTTGGAAATTCATCCTATCTCACCAATGGGTATTTCTTGGAAAAAATTGGGACTCTCAAACATACGACCATGAAGTTTCCTAAAATGGCAAAATTTGACAATTTTTCAAAATTTGACAATTTTTGAAAATTGCCAAATCGGGAAAAATTTGCTTGTCAACACCTTACGCCCTTTAAAACCCTGGAACTCAGTGTAGAATCAATCCAATCATATACTTCAATCATTCTAGTCTTCAATCCAATCCTCATCTGAGCTTTAATCTTATCCCAATCTGAGCTTTCGTCCCTCTACAGTCAAGATCTTTGGATATCGAACAAAGTCTTAAGACTCCTCCCTCCATATTCTTCAATTTTTTCCTATTCATCCATTCTAATAAATCCATTCACTCATTCCATGTAACCATTCATCTATTTCAAACCTTCATCTATCATCTCAAACCTTCATCAAACCTCCTTTTATCATTTCAAACTCTCATTCAATAATCTTGATCAATCATTAGACACTATTACACCTTGGTTCCACATACCCTGGCACTTTGTGTCTTATGCTATAGCAAAAATTAGTGCTCCAAAGATGGAAAATTCCATTAGGATTGCATTTCATTTTCCATTCTATCGTCTTGCATGTATCCCCCCATCCATTCATCCTTCATCCTTATCTCACATCTCTATCCAACCCCCATCCATTCCATTTAGCTCGAATCGTCTAATCATATCCTTGGTCTTGTTCTCAGTCTTGTTACAAGCTTCCTTGATCCAATCATCCCTACTACCTCATCATCATCATCATCCCATTTTATTCTTCCATATCCCTTCAGTTGTTTTTGGGATGTATCCTTCCCTCGTCAACAACACTTTCATCATCCTCATTGGGAGGTACTCTTCTCTATCCTTTAGTGGTGTTTTGGGATGTATCTTTCCCTCATCAATACCACTCATTGGGATGTATCCTTCCCTATCCTCATTGACAACACTCCATCCATCCTCAACCCCTTTTGGCTTGTACCTTGACTGGGGCAACATCACCTTTTGTCCTCAAATCCATTTGTGCTTCATCCATCTCCATATCACTTACTCTCTTACCCATCACCTTGCATCCTCTTCCTCATCTCCCATTTCATCATCTCATCCATTTCGAGAGCACATCCGTGTTCTCTTGAACCCGCATGTCCTCTCGAGGGGGCATCCTTATCCCTAATCTTCATCTTCACCCCCATCTTCTTTTTTCCTTCCTAGTCACTCCTTTGAATGATTGAGGCATCTTTTCCAATCTAACCATCTCCTTATGGGTTCTATATTTTAATATTCTTTGAAATGATGCTACTTCGTAACACCATCTCAAAGAGGGGAAAAATGTAGACATCCAAATTTGGACACTTAATTTATCCAAATTTACCACTTTTCATCTAAACATCCTCTTATCCAAGTTAATTAAGTAATATTACTATTATTTAATTAATATCTTTAATTCTGCCAAATCCTAAGGTATTTAATTAATACCTTACCCTCCTTAATCTTCTTTTCATCAAATGAATTAAATAAATATTACATTTATTTAATTCCTCATCATTTTCATCTAATCCTAATCCATTTCCTAATCTCTTCATTAAGGATGTGCACATACCTAATCCTTTATTAGGATGTGTCACATCCTCCAACTTTTGCAAGTTGGCTTTTAATCCTAATTAACCCCTAATTATTCTCTAATTACTGATTAGTCAAACCTAATTAGTACCTTGGTCAACTCTCCCCATCCCCAAGGAATTTTTAATTCCTTTTTATTCACCCTAGGCTCTCTCTTCCCATGTGAATTTTTAATTCACTTTTATCCTCCTAGAATCCCTTTTTCCCATGCACCTTCTAGAATATTTGACTTGTCACATCAAGTCACATGTGACAAACTCCCACCTTTTGGGAACATTGTCTTATCCACTCAGATTCTTCTAATCATTGTGAATTTTTAATTCACTTTTATTCACCCAAGATTCTTCCCATCTCCCAATGTACTTGGAAGGTACTTGTCCTTCCTCCACCTCATGTACCTTTTTGACACCTCACTTACACCTCATCTCCCCTTAGCCACTTCACCCTCCACATGTCAAGATGTGAGGGCTTGTGAGTTCTCAACTCACCATAGCCCTTCATCTTGACCTTGTTGGATGAATCTTGACAATTGAATTCTCTAGAGAGTTCAAATTCTCCTATAAATACCCCCTCCTCAAGGGCATTTTCAACACTTTGGATTTTCATAACTACATGCTGCCAATTTTCATTTTCAATCATTTGCCATCATTTAGCCATCTCTTTTAATCATTTTGCACATCTAATCTTGCATTTAGTCACTCAAGCAATCATCTAAGGAGCACACAAATCATTCCAAGCAAGGGCCAATCAAAGAGATATCAACAGCAAGGAAGGTGAAACTATTTGTATTTCATTTTATTCATTTTCCTTTTCGTTATATCACTCTTTTGGCTAATCTTGAGGTGTCCTTGGGTATTTTATCATTTGCAATTTTAAGTTGTTTTGCACATCTAGAATAGGATAAATTCCATGGTATACAGATTTAAATAGACCTTGTTTTCCTCCAACCTATCAAAAATAGCACTCAAGGTTGCTATGTAATCTCTCCTCTTTCTGGATTTTGCTAGTATGTCATCGACGTAATCTTCGACAGTTTTTTGGATCATGTCATGAAAGATTAACATCATGGCTCTTTGGTAGGTGGCCCCAACATTCTTCAGGCCGAATGGCATCATTTTCCAACATTAGGTACCCCATGGGCAAGTGAAGGCCATTTTCTATTGGTCTTCTCTGGAAATCATTATTTATTTGTATCTAGAGAAACTGTCCATCAAAGAAATTTCATGTCCTGCCATCATGTCTACAATCATGTAAATGTTAGGCAACGAGAAATAATCTTTCAGACATGCTTTGTTTAGGTCTCTAAATTCTTGTAGATTTGGATTCCCCCATCGGGTTTTAAAGTAGGTACCAGATTGGATACCCACACTAGATAGTCAATTGGCCATATAAATCCTACATCAAGTAGTTTCTTCAATTCTATTTTGACTAGCAGGGCAATCTGAGGATGCATTTTTCTAAGCTTTTTCCTCACAAGATTTTCTTCAGGGTATACTACTGCATGATGAACCACAATCTCTAGATTGAGCCCAGGCATATCTGCATACCTCCATGCAAGTTTGACCTTTCTCTCCTTTAAGAAGGATGCTAGGATCTCTTCTTCCTCTTATAGTAATGACTCTACATAAAATGTGATGTGTGGTGTCTCCTCTATTCCCAAGTTGACTGGATTACATTTTTTGGCTAGAACCATTGATTTTTCCTGATGTAGAGATCTAAGAGAAATATTGAATCCCCCATCCCTGAGCACCTTAGAGAGGTTTTCACCATCATATGTGTCCTTTCTTTTTACTTTTCTCTGGTCAAAGAGTGCCACGGTGTGGTTTTCACTCAAATACTTTGAAACTATTCTCAAGTTTTCACTTTTGCAACTAAAGGATTCAATCGTCTCCTTGTACTAAGCTTGAGTGTCTAGTATGATCTCTATAGTTCCATGAATTCCAAGAGTGCTTCATCATTTTCGAAGGTGTCTAGAATTGGCGATCCTCATTGGTTTTAATTGATGAGTTGGGGGTAGACTAGATTGATTTTGTGGCTTTGACTTGTTGAATCAAATGATATAGTACTAATCATGAGGAGGGAGGTATCTTCAAAAAGCATGGGTAAATGGGTTATGGAGTCTTCCTCACTAGCTACATCTATGACCTGATCTATGGATATGGATGTTTGACGAGTGGGTGTTGATTGCCAAGGAGGATTTCTGACATTCCTAACCAAGGCACCTTTTCCAAGTATGGTCACTCTCAGAGGGGTACATTTGAGGCCAAGATTTCTCATACGCATCTCTAGAATGAGAGGTATTAAAAGACCGTTGTCATTTTTCCCAAGTTTTATGTTCCTGTCAAAACCCATGGAAAGCATCATTTGTAAGCATTTTCTACTATCATCCATAGGTAGGTTGACTGTTGGTCTATTGTCTTGGTATAGAAGATGTGATGGGTCCTCTTTTATCACTTACCAACCTAGGTCCCCCCAACTTCTGAAGCTAGATGATCCTACTATGAAGGTTTGGGATGATGATCCTACTAGTTGAGGTTGTCCATGAGATCTAGGAGATTTGGTAACTCTCCTACCATGAAGGAACTTTTCTTCATTTTATAATTTTTGCATCCATCATCTTGGATAATGACTTTGATTTCGGATGTATCAAGGATGGAGGGTGTCTCTATCTCAGAAGTGAAAGCTAATGTAGTTGGGTCAACATATGGAGTGGTGGGGCCTTCATCATTTTTTGGAACTTGGGGGACTTTGTAATATATATTTTGCCTCCAAGCTTTCACAATAGGCAAAGGGTTTAGGATCACTGTGGATGGTAACCTCTTGATTTTCGTACAATAATTTGACATATTGGTGAAAGGTTGATGCCACCGCTTGCATCCCATTGATCCACAGATGCCCTAGGAGAATGTTATAAGTCAGATCAAGGTCCAACACCTGGCATGTGGTGTCCATAATGGTGTGTCCTACTTGAACAGGAATCTGGATAGTGCCTAGAGACACTCTTTCCTGATCATCATAAGCTCTAATGGTGATGCCCTTACCTTTTTTGATGGAATCCTCTAAGAATCCCAAATTCTTTATCAACTTTAGAGAACATATGTTAAGACCTACACCCCCATCCACTAAGAATCTCTTGACTTTATTTTTTTGAACTAGGACTTCAAGATTGAGAGCACGATTGTGAGATGATTGAGCAGGGAAGTCCTAGTCAGAGAATGTGATAAGGCTAGGAGTGGTGATATTTCCAACCATAGCTTGGAATTGGTCTATATCTAGATCCAAAGGGATGGTGGACGAGGCTAATACTTCTTCTAGGATTTTTCTATGGGCAGGCGATATTTTCAGCAACTTTATGATGGAGATCTGAGTGGGAGTTCTCTTTAGTTGTTCAAGGACATTATAGCCATGCGAGATGGATCTTGGATTTGAAGTGGATTCTCTAGGTGGTTGTGAGGGTCTAGCAATAGTGACCTTGTCGCTGCGTGTGGTGACTCTATAGTCCGCATTGGCTCCCTTAATGTTAATGGCAGGGACATACTCCTCAAGTGTTGCCATGAAATGCTCATACACATGGTTCATGTTCTTGTATTTTCCTTTTCCTTTATTAGTGTTTCCCTTGTTGTGATCAGGCATCATATTTTTCTATATCTGTAGGTCTTGGTTTCCTATTGGTTGCTCCACATTTATGATTTTTTTATCAATGAGGTCTTGGACTAGGTTTTTCAACCTCATGCAACTGTTAGTGGTGTGCCCTTTGATTTTGTGAAAGTCATAGAGCTTATTTTTGTTGTACCAGGGTGGTTTCACTTCTGGTTCCTAGTAATCCTCATAGATGGGATCCTTGATGAGGTTTTCATTTATCAATTTCTTCATGACAACCTCGAGTGGTTCCCCAAGGGCAGTGTACTTCTGCTTGGTGGCATTTTTGTTTCACGAGGGTGGTCCCCATTGATTATTCAGGTTATTAACTGGATTTTCGGTTAGTTGGTGTTGTGATACTGTGTTGGCTTGAGTGTTTTTCTGATCATTGTTTTGTGGTTGTTGGTAGGTTTGGGTGTTTTTCCTTGGAGCACTGATCATGACCTTAGCACTAACCACACAATCATTTGTGATATTTTTGTTCCTTTCCCATGTGCAAGGTTTTTCATTATAGTTGTTGGATGGGAGATTGTTTTGTTGTTTTGGATAGGTGGGTGTTCATCCTTGTGCAATAAGGGATCATTCAATGTTAAGCACCTTGGAGATCAATTGGTCGTAGGTGGTAATACCTTGCACTTTGAGATGAAATGCCATGTTTCCTTCCAAATTTGAAATGATGGTGCAAACTCGTTGTTCTTCTGGAATGACCCATTTGCTCCTGTTGGCCTTGGATCACCATCATTGTAGAAATGAAGCAAATGATTCATTTTTACCTTGTTTAAGAGCTAATAGTTCCTCTTTACTGACATACATACTGATATTGAATGTGTAATTTTTAATGAATGCGTCTACTATCTCTTGGAACTTTTTTCTGCCAAGAGGAAGGTGAGAAAACCATTCCATGGCATGGCCATCCAAACTTCTAGGAAATAGCCACATTAGATATGTGTCATCATATGCAACTTCCATCCAATGAACTTGGAATTCCCTGATGTGATCTTCAAGGTTTCCCATCCCTCAATATTTATCAAATTTGGAGATTTCAAATCCCTTTGGGAATAGTTTCATTACAAGACTCCTATCAAATAGATAAGGACACAAGTTGCTAGGTGTCTTTGTGGTTTTCCCTGATTGAAGATCAAGCACATGTTGCGACAACAACTTGATATGTGTTGTGACATCGTTTTGCAGATCAAGGGTTGGGATGAAAGTGTTATGTCGTGATTCATTTGTTGGAGGAACAGGTGGATTGGTTGGTGTGTTGATGGATGATGTTTGCACATTTTGTTGTGCCAAGTATGCTTGTACTTGTTGTTGTATCAACAATGCTTATTGTTGATCCTATTGTTGTTGTGCTAATAATGCTTGTTGTTGAGCTTGTTGTTGGGCTACTAGTTGGGATGCTTCTTGATGTTCTTGGAATTGCTTTGGTGCTTGTTGGTATGCTTGTTGTTGGGCTAGTTGTTGTTGTGTGTGGCACTATGCTTGCACTTGTGCTTGTTGAGTTTTTCCTTATCGAGCTTGGTATTGGGTTAGAGCTTGTGCTTGTACCTAAGCTTGGGCTTGTGCTTGTTGGGAAGCTTGTGCAATCTATGGAGTTTGTGCGGCTTGAGCAGCTTAAGTGGCTTGCACGGTTTGGGCGGCTTGCATTGCTTGAGCAGCTTGCTATTGTTGTAATAATGCTTGGGCTTCAGCAACCTTCTATGTGGCGTGAGCTATTTGAGCGGCTTGCATGGCTTGAGCAGCTTGTTGTGTAGCTTGTCCATTTTGGATTTGCTGAAGTTCCTTTTGATATGCAGCTTGTTGAGTGGCTTGTCATGTAATGCTATTTGGCTTAACATATTTGTGTTTGGTGGTGGAGGTGGTGGCAGTGGTGGTGGATTTGGTATGGTGTTTTTTGTCATGATGAGTGGCATCGTGGATGGTGTGATTTATATGCTTGGTCCTTGAGAGACCATGTTTCAAGGCATTTGGGGGATGGTTAATGTTGTAGTGATTTCTTGTGTTATTGGGATGGTTGCCATATGTTGTTGGGATATCAATGACAAGGTGAGAGGATTTGATATGATGCTTTGATTGAGGTTTGGGGGATTGTTTTGAGTGATTGGTGGCAATGGAGGTAACCCCAAACTAAGGGTTGATGTTGATGTCGGCGATAAAGGTGGAATTGGTGGAAAATTGAGTAGCATACTTCCTTGGGAAATTGATGATAAGGGGTCAAAAATGCCCCTTGGTCCAAATAGCCCATCTTATCCTTGTGACATCAAGGGGAGAGAGGTTTAGGGTTTTGTGTGAAATGATGATGATGGGTCATTTGGATCATGGAAGATGAGGGGGACATATGGTTGTAATGGATACTAGGGGATGGATTGACCTAATATAGTGTTTGCATCCAAATATTAGTTACTCACAAGGGGGTGAGTTTTTAGTGCATTGAGAAATGCACTACCTTTGTTAACATTAGGTTGAGTTGGAGGAATGGATGATATGATTAGGGGGATGGGTTGGGTGATGCTTTGGAATGGAGGTGTGGATGAGATTGGGGGCATGGATGAAATTAGAGGCATGACCCCAAAAGGTTGTTCTACAATGGTGCTTACATTGCAATCGGAAGGGAGTTTAACCCCTTGCTTTGTTAATTCAAGCATGTATTGTATGGGATGGAACTTCATCATGATGTTAAAAATTCTATGATTTTTGGGGTTTTGGACCATTTTGGTGATCTCATCTTATGTTATCTTGAAGGAATTATTGGTGATATCCTCTATTGGGCACATTCCTCTTGATGGTCTTGTGAAAATTGAGGAAGGTTAATCGTGAGACTGCCAGACCCAATGGGATTCATTTCAGGAGCAGTTTGACTCAAGTCACTCAAAGTGGATGTTTCTTTGTTGGTCTTCATGTCCTTCTTATGTTGTGATCTAGTTTGCACCATAAAATAGGGATCAATTTTCAAGAATGTAAGAGATAAACCTCTAGCTCTTTAGATAGATCTAGCTTTAGGCACGAAAGAGAAAATCTAGGATGATTAAGGATCAAAGGTGTGATGGTGAAATGTGAAAGATGGATTATATGGATGATTTAAACTCTTAGGAGATCTCGAGGGGAATGCTAGACTTTTGGGACTTTCTTTTATTTTTGGGTTTTGATTTGATTCTTGGATTTTATTTTAACCTTGACTTGGTTTTGGATTGCTTTTGATTTTGGATAATGAACAAATGGATCCCTAGATGTTGGGTGTTATCTATGGGATAGAATTTCTCACAAGATGATAATTTGACTAAGCATAGGGAGAAGGATGCATCAACCCACACCTAACCAAACAAGATGATTTTGATGATAATTCAAATAAGCATATGGAGAAGGATGCATCTAAATATACCTAGCTAAACAAGATGATTTGGTTTTTGATTCAAGGATTTTGTTTCAAGGATTTTTTATTCATGGATTTTCCAAAAATTCTAGTATGAAGGATGATTTCAAGATTTTCAAGAGTTATTGGTGAGATGATTTTGGTTTGATGTTTGAAAGATGGATGAAGATTTATTTTGATCCTATGTGTACCTAAAAAGACTCTTGTTTACAAGACCTCGGTTTTGAAGAACATGCTTTTCCCTAAACAAGGTGTTCAAATTCCTAAAAAAGATTTGGATTTTGACAATATAGAACAAGTATAAACTGGGGATATTTCTTGAAGCTCTTCTATACAAATTGAAAAGCAATCTTTGTCTAAATTCCTAATGCATTGAGAGACTCTTTTGATGGTCTTTTGGACTAAGATTTTTTGACTTTGGTTTCCAGACTTTGATCTTGCGTGGAATCATTTGAGACACATGTGTGGGGTTCAACTATTTTTAGCTTTGCTTAGTGACTTCTTTGACTTCTTTTTACCACAAACAATTCTTGATTAGGTTTTGAACTAGATGTCTAATTTCTTAACTTCTTCTCATTCCACAAAGTATAATATGTGGAAATTCAATGAAATCAAGGCACAAGTTACCTATTGTTGACTTTAGCAAGAAAATTGAGATATAAATCCAAATGTTTAAAAAATTATAAGGATAAAATCCCTAGGGAAAGCAATAACACTTGAATTTTGCCAATGGTATTTGCTTCCTAAAGGGTTTGAAATTTGATGAAAAATGTTGAATTTTTTTTTCCCCAATGTTTACAAACAAGCAAAGTGTTTTGTTCCAAGAACATGTACAACCTAGTAGCTATGAAAGACTGTATTTGTTGAATTCCCACTTGGACAAGTCTAGCTACACCTACTTTTAGTGAATGGTTAGATGCTTGACCACAGAGGCTCTCCCTTACAATGCACTTGCTTCTCAGGTCAACCAAGCATTAGTACCCATGAATCTCCCATGGCATACTTTCCATTTCTACTAAAATCCATAAAAGTGTGGGCCGACTTCAGAACTACCGTTCTTGCACTAACAAATAGATTAAGGATTTTGAATTTTTCTAAACAAGGGTTTTAATGCAGGCATTTCGTGGGGGACCATCCATGCAGCGAGAGACCATTGATGCCCTTCTTGTCTGAATAATCATCGTGATATTGCCCTTTGTTCCAATATCCACACTTATATCCGAAGTGGAAGTCGCTTGGCTTTAGCATGTTCCCAGTTGGGTCATTCCCTTGGGTGATTACTTTTTCCCACAAGGAAGACCCTCTAAGATAATCAAAAGCAAGAAAACATATTCGTAACTTGATCAATCTTTGTTGTGAACCAAAGAGATAGAATGTACACAATATGCATCACTCACACTCACAAGATTTGTTCAATTTTAAAATCCAAATTGAAGTGTGTGGGTAATTACTTACGCAACTTAATGTCACCAAAATTCCTTTTGATTCTCAAGATCATTGTGAGGTGCGAGAGAAGCACACACGTCCTTTTAGTGATATTAATTTGAGTAAGTAATTACAAAATAAAGAAGCACTTATTCATTTTAAGTCCACAAAGCAATGATTTGATTCTTTTTAGTGCACCAAAATGAAGTATGGAATTTTCCTTGTTCAATTGTTAATCCTCAAACCGAATCTAGTGAGTTTGTCCTAAAGTTCTTTTCAAGTTCTTTTCAGTAAAAAATTGAAATGTTCTTTTTAGAGCCCAAAAAGATGTGAGTTGATCTAAAACAGAAAACTAAAGCATAGAATGGAAGCTCTAAGCATTTAAAAACACTTTATGAATTTCAAGTTTCAATGCCCAATTTTCTTCAACTCCAATCTCACTTTTCTTTCACTTGATTCCAATGTAAACTTGTAAACATTACTAAGCTATCAAAAATAATATTTATTTCAAGAAATTAATGAAGCAACACATTATACCCCTGTCATGATCAGATTTTTTTTTTTTGGAAGTATGACATAACTTTTACATATTGACTCATATTTTGACCAAAAGCTATTAATTTTTCATGATGATGCCAAATGAAAATTATAATCAACACAAATAATGACTCTTGTTTCTAATGTTTCTCCTTCAATGAAATTCTAATCTCTTTATAATAAAACATGAGAGACGCATGGAGGACTTAATGAACATTAACATCAACATAATGAGAATGTTGAGAATGCTTTAAAGAACTTAAAATGCCAAACCATTTCTCTTTTCTCTGTGACTTGAATTTAATCTAAACGAAACTTCTTTTCTATTTTAATGAATTTTTCAGCCTAATTTTATGGTTCTTCCCCTTTATTGCTACCTACCATAGTACAATAGTATTCAAAATTGTTATATCAAACAATATTATTCACCTTTATATTAGAGGCAAGTGATATATTTATTTATCAAAGACAACGTATAACTCAAATGAAGGATCATGTCAGTGTATGGAGGCTATAAGACAATCTATTATTTGTTGTCCATAAAATGATAAATGATCATAGATTACACGCTCCCACTCAGATAATCCTTATAAGATTTTTTTTAACAGAAAGAAAAGAAAAAGGTGTCCTTTCAATCAATCTTACTGTATTGAATTTTCCATGCAGAGATAGATTTGATGCTCATTAAAGCAATCAATATTCAACAATCAATAAATAAATGCAATTTTAATTGATATTATGTCGTTGTTTATCGGGAATTGCATAAGATTGCAAAAAATGTGCATCTACACACTTAGATATATGCAAACTTCTGTTCAAGACAAAGATATTTAACACACATCTACCTTCCATTGCATTATCATTTCATTAGAATATTAGAAAGAAAATTCAAAGCTTCAAAGTTAATGTAATTGGAAGATGTAAAACCGTGCTTCACAACAATTTAAATAAAAACGTCGGAAGATAAAGCTCTATTTAATGCATACCAACGAATGAGGGAACTTTAATGCAATTTGTAGGTGTAAAGTTGACTTCTATTGTTCTTATAACAGAGTGTAATGACTGCATGATCTACGCAGTAGGCTAGGGCATAAAGAACTTCCAAGCAAATAATATTAACAGTGAATAAAAGTCTTAAAAAACTTTCAAGAAAATGTATTTGGTAGGTGCAAAGTCACGCCATTAATTCCATAGAAGGAAGTTTTCAAACCACTGCAATTGGTAGCATCTAAATGACACCATATAACCTTTGAACAATGGCTATAACAAGGATACGGATCTGAAGAGAGAGTCTCTAACAATGTGGCAACAAATCAAACAAATTTCATAGGTTTAATACACATATCTTGCTTGGAGAGTATGTTAGGCGCTATCATAGAAATATAAATGCATCAGTGTTTTGATTTTGTTAGAAGGTGACTGACTTGTTAAGCATGCCTTCTTCCTATTGTCAAAACTATTCCATAAATGAGAAGTTCAACATACACACTAAAGATAGGAATTCACATACAAGAATCCCGTGTAAAATATGACCCAACAAAAAAAAATGTGGCAAGAAAACTTTACATGACTATATAAAATATCCTAGCATGTTTGAATTTAGGAATAGCTTAAATTAGCAAACATCAATCAAAATGAACTTTGAAAACAAAAAAAGGTGTGCTGCTTAAATAAGACTTAGTTGAACGCAAAGTAGTATTGCTAATAGCATTCTTATTTCATGTGATTGCAAAGTAGGAGATCAGGATGGGAATGCTTTGGTGGAGGATGGTAGAAGGGTGGTTTAACAACATAATGGTGATGTACTGGCATGGAAAGGGAACCCTATTGAGATTAGAGGTAATGATGTCTTCAATAGAGGGGGAAAAGAGATGAATCCCAAAAATTAGATAGTGACACCTAAATGCTGAGAGAAAAAAGGTATGGCGAGATCCCTAGAGAAAGAAATAGGGAATAGAAAAGATAATGAATAGAGCCATCAAACAAATGGATTCTTGGTTGGTGTTTCGAAGAGTCCTTTTGAAAAACTTTTGGACTGCAAAAAGGTGGCGGCAAGGGTTGAGGATGGATGGAAAATAGTCAAGGGGAGGAAAGCAAAGAAAGAAAGGAAGGAAACCTTTACAATGGTTCTCAGGTCCCAAGTGAAGAGAAGACCAATTTTAGTTCCAAATTCATGACCTATTAATAAGTCCCTAGTAGGGATTGTTGGTTTTAGACATTCTTTCTTGTAAGGCCTATGGTGTTATTGTTTGTAATGATATGTTTCTTTGTACGTAACTCATAAATTTGAGCATAGTATGGAGTTTTGGCTGGGTTAGAGATATTTTTAAAAGGAGTCTAATGGGGCTAGAAAGGGTTTGTTAGTGGAATCTACAGTAAAAATCACATTTTAATCTATTTTTATTATTTATAAATTTACCTTTGTTACCGACCTAAAAAAAATATGGGAAGTTCACAAAATTGAATAAATCACTACTGATAGTTTTAGAAACCACTTAAACTCCTGCCCAAGCTTGAAAGACTTCAAAACTTGTTCCCAATGGTCATTTCAACAAGTTGATGAACCTTGAGTATGAACTACCAACCTTTAAAATTAAAGACTTAGAGTATTTGGGAAGTTACACTAATGCCCTAAAACACCACCCTTGAGAAAATAAAGAAGTAAATGACAAAAGGTAGTAAGATGGGAAGTTATAAAAACTAGTGAAAACACTACCCAAGTTAGTGATAATAAAACACCACCCAAATTAAGACAACCAAAAGTTTGATGTGGGGATGCCAGTTTTAAGAGAGTGAACTAAAATCTAGACAACAATGGCTCTGATTGGGGACAAGGATGCACCTAGTGACCCAATAGTATTACAAATAATCCTATATCCATTGGGTATAGAGTCAAGCAAACATAGAAATGAACAAAAACCAAAACCAAGAACCAAGAAAACACAACCAAAGATAACACACCAAAAAGTGACTATGTACAAGGTAGGTTGGCACCTACCAAGGAGAGAGAAAAGAAAAACTCACATGAAACCATTTACAAGTTGTGAGAGTAATTTCCCAGACTTGAAAAACTTGTTACATACAGCTTCTAAAGTAGGGCAGAGATCCAAATTACCTAAACATGGGCATTGTGAAAGAATCTACCAATTTCAATGTTTCCAAATAACCACCTCTTGTCATAAACTTCTTCCTGATGCAAATAGACTTGCATGGAAGTATCTAAAAAGTTTTGGTTATTTCATGAGACTTCATCATTGGGATAATCTCCCACCCTTGACACAAATTTTAATTCTTCATACCCTCTATAATGACACACCTTAATGTTTTGTAAGCAACCACCTTATCATCAAAGCTACATTATGAATCTATGGCATTTTAATCCTTCACCACTATAGTATCATTCCATTTACCATCAACTAGAAAATGAACAACCTCCTTTGCTGATGATTCTTGCTAAACAAACCTTCGTTCTTCAAACATAAGATTATCATAAATTTCAAATTCCTCAAACATTAAAAGGGAATTTGGACTGATTGATCACCTTACCCCATTTTTCACTTGGAGGATCTTCATTATTCTCCTCAAAGGTAAATGCCTCATATTATGTAATGGAAAGATAATCTAACCCTTGATAATCTCTGGTAGAACTATAAGGGGACAAACTATCATAGGAATGGATAGGGGAGTGAACTAGAATGTGGGGACATACCTTTCTTGCAATGTCGAATCTTCGTCATCGCTTGATGAGCTGAGGTCATCCTCTAATTCAATAGAAGTGTTTAGACTATATGCTTGGGCATACCAACATTGATCTTCCTTCTATTCATCTTCATCACTTTCATGTAGGGGTTGTATGTCATTCAATATTGTCAATTTCATCTTCTAAGCAATAGGATGGGGATTATTTTCAACAACTAGGAGTCTAGGGAAACTACAAACTGATGATGAATGATTGATAATCGGCTTTTTATCATCATTAAACTTCCATTTTCCCACCGTAATTAAATCATCTTTAATGTTTACTGCTTCAATATAAGTTTGTTCAATCCTAGAGATTTTATCTCTTTTCAAAATGAGTTGGACGTCTGGGTCAAGAGAAAAAGTAAATACTTTAAATTGAATTAGTTTGATTGGTTGTTCTCATGTAGGAATCTACCAAAGAGATTGATTGAATCAATCAAATAAATCCCTCATAGGTTCTCTCCTTTCCTGTACAATTTGGAAGAACTATTGAAGTAAACCAGCAACATCAATAGGACCTGTTAATGTGGGTTTTGTGGCCTCAACCAACATTAGAATAAAATACAAAATAGAGTATCCTATTCTCTCTTGATCAAAGACTCCAATGTGCTAAGCTAAGTGATCACAAAGTAGACTCCAAGGTTTGTGATGCATATAGGATAGTCTCAGTTGGTTTGATGTGTTTTGTTGGTATTTCAAGGGGGACTTACACTCAATGCTATCACTTTAGGCTTTGAATGATATGTATGATAAGTGGTGAAGTTCTATTACTGTCAATCTTAAAAAAAAGATAAAAAGGGATGAGGGTTTAGGGACTAGACTAATTCAAAACTACTCCTGTGAACTCAAGAGACAAGTGTTCAATGGGGAAAAATTCAAATCTATCTCTTTTTCTTTTCCAAGTGCAGTGTTCCTACCGGCCCTAGACAAAGATAGTTCCCCCCAGTATTTCAAAGAGTTTGTAGGATGGCGTCTATTGCTCCAGCCATGTCGTTCCCGGCAATGGGCCTAGAAGTAATAGAATTAAAATTTGGTAATTCAAAGGGATTTTGCAGAGCTAACCCGCCGCACATCAAATTGAAAGAAAATCATTCACTTGAAGAAGAGGTATGGCCCTAATTTTGCAATTATCAACACTAATGCATCTTTTCATTCATTTTAAAATTGCTAAAAATAAATCTATTTTATTGAAGAAATATAGAAACCATCAAAGCTTTCATGGCCAAAAATCTTTCAATGACCAAGACTGATTTATTATTTTGAATAGAACTCTTAGCAAAAATTTCATAAGTCTCCCTGAATAAATGAAATAAGTGGGGTTTATACAAGCACCCCAATTACAAAGGAACAACCTAGATTGATTTGAGATCAACAGCCAAGATTATTTCTAGAAACCCTAACCCTAAAAAAGTATAACTAACTCCCTAGACACATGAAACAAGTAGGATGAACCACTTGGAGCATGGAAAATAGAGACACCCTGCAAGCTAATCAAGTAAGTGAGAATCCAAAATGCAATTCCCCTTGGCTTGCTCTCTCGCTGCAAATGTAGAAAAAATTGTCATCACCAAGTCGAGCTCCTCCATTGATATGTTTGGCGCAAGTATCCAGCTGCCTGCTCTCAATTAAGTCAGGGCTTTGAAGATTCAGCACAGGTAGGTGTTTCTCCCGCCTGCAGCTACGCTTTAAGGGGGTGTGCATGGGGTCAGGGGGATGACATATCATCTGGATTTGGTTTTCTGTGTCGTTTCGCTTTTAGGAAGCTGAGCATTTGTCACTTCAGCACCAAACCCTTACAAATCAAAACCACTTGTATCCGCGAGTCTCCTTCCTACGTGATCAACTAGTGATGTAAGGTTCTAAAGCTATATTTTCAAGAGGGTACTTTCATATTCTTTACTCTTCTTTTCATCTCATCAATTATCTTTTTATTTGCTATTAAAGGAACAACATCTATTGAGAGTCATAGCATGAGCTCCATTATCGTAACACCTTCTGGATACAACACTTGCATGGACAATTTCATTTCAAAGCCTTCAAGAGAAAGGGTATCACCTTACATCCTCCTATGTCTTGGAAATCTCTAACTTTTCTTCTATCTAAAAGTGAATCTTGAACGAATTTGAGACGGAACAGGAACTCTGTTGCGGGCGTATTCAAATTTAGCGGCATGAAGGAATTCTCAATTCCTCAAGGGTTCCAACGTATTCCTAAGGAAGGGAAGATGGTGGAATAAAAGATTCATTCTCTTGGCACAGTGGCAATGTTATTTGCTTAATGAAATCTACCAATCTCAAATTCTTTACCTCTAATATTTCTTTCTCTTCCTCTATTTTATCAAATTTTTCCTTGATGGCCCTTGAAGTGTCTACTAGCTTGTGAAAGACTCGTTGTATGATAGTTGGTCCAATGTCTAATGTTGTAACTTCATAATCCATAGGGGTAATCTAGTCCCTAGGCTTATCAACCTTCAGAACTGCGACATGTAAGATCCTCGATCATGTACCATCTCTAATAATTTGAGAATACCTTTTAGTCTTCTTTGGTTTCTTAGCTTTACCAATCCTTTCCAAGAAATCTTCCATACTTTCAATTGGTTGAATTTCATCTAGTGGCTTGGGTTTCTTCGTCAAACTTTTAGTTAGCCAATTTGGTACAATAGTTAATTCTATCCCATCTTCTAGCTGAATATTATCATTAATCCCTTTTAGGGGTTAAATTATCTCATCACCCAATTCTTCATTAGTTTCTAGGATCTCAGTACCTCCCACGTCTTTAATCATAAGTGTATCATCTTCTTCCAAATACTCTATGAAGGTTTTCTCTTGAAGAAGCTCCAGATGTTCTATCTCTTAAAATTTCACTTCTTGTTCATGATCCGGTTCATATTCAACAATAGACACCTCTTTCATTATCCTTATGGATGGCGTACTTGAAGATGATGGGTTCTCATTAACTCTCTACTTCTTAATCTCTGACTCTTCACTTGCTGCCTCCTTTTCCTTTTCTTGAAGACCTTCATTCATTTCTTTCCTTTTACTTGAACCCATAAGTTCATCATGACCTTCTCTTCTTTCAAATTCAACTGCTTCTCCTTGAATTTATTCATTTCTTAGCTTGGAATACTTAAGGGAGATGCCTTTTTTTCTCAGTCTATTGATTTGGTGATCTACCCATTCCCTAGAGTTAGCTATAATATACTTCATCAATACCTTCGAATATATTAACTCAGGATGTGTCTAGTTTGGAAAGAAGATAGGCTTATTCTTTTATTGTTCAAATTAAGGATGTACATATTCTCCATTGTCCTTTACCTGGTCAGGAATAGGGAATAAGTCGAAATTCTTCACAAGGTCTACTGGAATTCTAGACCACATCTTCTTTCAAACTCCATATTCATCCACCAAGTTAGACCAGTAGTCTTCTATTTGCATATGATGAAGTGACTTCTTCCTATGAACTCTCAAGTATGGATCAAAATCTAACCTTGGTTTATATGTACCCAATTTATAAAATTGCAATTTTGATTTTGTTATCTTGGCTGCTTGCAATGAAGGGCGAACTTACAAAATTTTCCCAAACACAATAGGAAAATTCACTCCTTTTTTATTCTTTTTCTCTTGAATGGAATCCAAGTGAACCAATTGTCTTGCAATTTTAAGCATGACCATCTTATATGTTGAGTACCATGGGAGTTTATATGGAGCATCTGCAAATCCATGGATCCTTATATATGTAAAGGTTGGAAATTGAATGAACCATGATCTGAATTTTTCAAGCAATGCCATAGCCTCCTTGGACAACCTGTTTTGGATTCCTCCTTGAAGTAACCGAGTAATATAAATGAGAAATGCATCATTGGTTATTTTGTAATTGTCTTTTTAGTGCTACTGTAGTTGTGGGTAACAATCATATGCTTTGAATTGGTTACTCTGAGGTCCTACTTCTCCTTTGCAGATTAGTCATCTATACTTCATAAATCAGGCTAAGATGTAGACTATATAAGAACTCATTTAGAAAGTCTTGCTCTTCTCCAAATTTCTTAACTTGATATCAATACTTTCACTTATCAGTTTAGCCCAATCTTTCATTTCCATTCCCAACACAATTTCCTCCGCGTATGAGAATATCCATACTTCAAAGAACGCCCCCTAAGGAGTACACATAATTTTGTTCAGCATATGGATCATGTCACTATACTCTTCCTTGAAATCAATGCAAATTAGCTTCTTAGGTAACTTAGAGTGATGCTTCTTCGGTTCTTTGACCCAATTGGAATTAATTATATCCATACAAGCTTCTTTTGCCTAATCAAACATTGCTTGTGATTCCTCTTGAGTTTTGTTCAACATTTTGTGATGACGAGGAATGCCAAACACTTCTCTGACTAAATCTTCAGTGAACTACGCCAAATTGATCCTGTTAGATTCTTTGATGGATCATGTGTGTGGGTTATATCTTCTGGTGCATTCAACTATCAACTCACTACACTGAACTGTAGGTGGAAAACTAGCTGCTTGGTGAAGTTTGCATTTAATCATGTTGATTGCAATAGGCATAGGAATTTCATGATGGGTGCGACAAATTATTTTCTTGTGTTGGATTATGTTGAATTATTTGAAGTTAGTGTCTGCAACTTTCTTCCATTTAGATGATAGTTGGGATTCTGGATAAAATTCCTTGAGAACCTCTCTAACTTGATTCTTTCTAACTCCTCCTCCAAAATTCTTTCAAGTAAACATTGCACCTGTACGAAGCTTGAAGTTAGAAAATATTCACAAATTGCAAAGAAGGTGTTGTGGTTAAGATTTTATGGCTAGAGAGTATTTTAACTAATTAAAAAACATTTCTAGAATTCGACTGCAAAGGCTGATTGGAAAATTAATTCAAATAAAAGGAAACTTTATCAACAACCCTTGTCATCTTTCAAGAACATTCAGAGAATTTTTAAATAATTAACTAGAATTTTGGAGCCAAAAACTGAAGTTTTTCTACAATTTGAAGATTTAAATTCTTTTTCTTCTTCAAATTTTCCACCTATGACCTTGCAACTATATGAGAAATTTGGATTTTCAAGAAAATATTTGACCCTTTGCTCTGGAATCGATCTAATTTGTATCTTAAATGCAAAAAAATGTTGAAGAAGGATTCCTATGGACCTTGTTGAAAGAAATTCTAACATGTAAATAATAAAAAATAACTCCCAAGCGCCTCCTTTTATAAGAAAAACTTACCTTATTTACTTGGTTCGACCTCTCCTCTGATTGGTTGCTTTGTCACAAACACTAAAAGGAAACTTATCCTCTTCTTGATTTTTCTTGGGCGCCCCCTTTTGCTTGTTGTTCAAGTTTTCAAATAATAATAAAAAGTTAAGTTATTATCATTTTTCCTTGCCTTGGAAAATTGACTTTTAAGTGGAATTATTCACTTTGGAACTAGATTTTCTCTTTTTCACCAAGGTGACTCTATGACTTAGTCAATTTATGAGTTTCTCCTTGGAAGTACACCTCCCAATCAGGAATTTTCACCATTTCAAGTGGATTTCTTACATTGAAGAGGGTATTTCGATTTGGAATACTTCAACATGGAATTTTTTATATTTTAACTAAATTATCACCATTTTCCTTAGCCAATGTTGTGAATTTCTAGTTGAATTTCCACTTTTAGTCATATTCACCCAATTGGAATTTGTCCTCATCAAACTGGATTTCATTCTTGGACTTGGGTGAATTTCAACTAGATTTCCTATTATTTTAAGTAAATTTTATTTTTAATAGATTTAAGTTTGAATGGATTTTTCTTCGCAACTGGATTGTTCACCATGGGTGCACTTTAAGTCTTGAAGATGATTTCTCCTTGCTTGGGAAAACTTTATAGCTTTTCTACTTTGACGCCTTCGAAACCCTATCCTTGGCACCTACTAAAAATAGAAGAAAGCAAAAAGCAAAAAGAAAAATTTCCAAAAATATTAAATCCCCAATTGGTCCAAAAGTGCCAAAAATGAATAAGAAAGAAGCAAAAAGAAGAATCCCTCAAAAATAGGAAGTGTCAGACTTCACCCATTGGACAGTCGTTTTTATTGCAACAGCCCTTCTGAGCACTCTTGTGGTGTCAGAAAATTTATTTGACCCCCTGAGCACTGACCTGACCAAGCTAGCCATCTCACATCTTGACAAGTCCTAACTCAAACTCAGATCTTGAATGTGTCAACCTATTCCTACTTTGAAAGAACCCTAAGGAAATTGAAGCTAATGCCAAAACTAATTCTAACACTAAGAGTAAAAAGAAGGGGGTCCCCATTTGCAGTGGGGCAATGTGTGATTAGGTCACCACATTTGGCAACTCCACGTGAAGAATGTTCTTGAACATTCCAAAGATAAATATCTATTCTAAACCCGAAATCTTTGATTAAATACAATTTACTTACCCATAGGTTAAAAGGTGTACTCAGAAAGGAAAGGAATCATAAATTGGACTGAGACACGTTACCTTTCAATCACAAGTGTGTGCATATGTGTTAATTTTTGTCTCATAAGATAATTGTCACTCCTAGAATTGGTTGTAACAGGTTACGTAGTAATCCTTACTTCAAAAGCATCCTGGACATTACCTCATTGCCAGTCAAGCGTCCATAGCCCCGACGAGGTTATCATTCAAATTTTTATGAATATTGCTCCATTTCTAGCTAGGCGTCCATATCCCTGATGGAGTTATCTACATGTTCCCATTAGCCAAATGCTATTTTTCTTTTTCTCTTTTCAATTTTATTTTTTTATTTTTTTTCGGTACTGCTTCTCTTTTCTCATATTCTTCAATTGGATCATAAGCAGTGAAACTCATTTGGGTTTAAGAATTGTAATGGTATTGAAGGACTTAAGATTCTTCACCAGCCATGGCTTCTCCTAAAAGAACACAATGACTTAGAGCAATTCATTATATATGTGTAAAAATATAATGATTTTCAAGACTAAGTGTCAAGACACAATAGATGATTCCTTTTCTACCCAAGTACAAATCCTAACCTAAGGAGAATCTAGACAAATTTAATCTCAGATTCCAAGATACCTAACAACCATTTATTAAAGGAATGATCCATACATTGTTTCATGGAAAAATACCAGTGTGTGCTTGAAACATTGTTACCCTTTTGCAAATGTAAATCCTCTTTATTCCAAACTAAGCTAAGCTAAACTAGAAAAGCAAAGCAACTAAACCTAAGCAAACTATACTAAAGGAAACCAAACTAAGACCAAAAAAAAAGAAAACTAAACTGAGAAAGAAAAGACAAGCTAATAAAAACAACTAAACTAAAGAAAATAAACCAAAACCTAAAAAAGAAACTGCTCTAACTATGTACAACTAAGTTCCATCAAGGAACTCAGGGCTGGAAGTAGTGTTTTAGGAATTTCCCGTTAATGGGCAACGAGATATCTTCCCCTATCAAGGTTTTTAACTTGAAAGCATTTTCTCCCAAAATCGATAAGGACCCATCCATAAGTTGTCAAACTTGTCATGGTATCCTCTTTGGTCATGGGTCTTATCTCAAAAAAGGACTAAATCCGAAATCCTAAATGATTTTACTCTTGCTTGCCGATCAAACCATCTTTTTAGGACACCTTGATGTTTGCAAAATTTTTCCAATGCTTGGTCTCTTTTTTCTTCCAAAAGAAAAAGTTGTGACAATCTGGTTTTAACTCTTTCTTCTTGATCTAGACATTCGTGCATGAATTGTAAAGTTGTAATCCTCAATTGTATGGGAAACAGAGGGTCTTTCTCGTACACCAAATGATAGGTTGATATCCCCAAGGAACTTTTCACTCTTACTATATCTTCCAAAGAGTGAATTTTAACTGTGTATGCTAGTCCCTAGGATTCTTGTCCAACAACTTCTTGATAACTCTCAATAGATTTTTTGTTCATAGATTTTGCTAATCCATTACCCTGATAGTAATTTGATAGAATTTCAAAGTGATACCATACTCAATTCCCAATTAGAAAACTTTAAAGAAGAAAATGCAGAACCATCATCACATAATTAGAGCGTAAGGACAACCCAAATCTAGTGACAATGTTTTCTTCTAAAAATTTGATCACAATATCAGTTGTGCATAATTTCAAAGCTTGAGCCTCCTACCACCTTGTGCAATAGTCAGTTGCGGTTAGAATATAACTATGTTGCATAGAGGAAGGTGGGTTGATCATACCGACAAAGTCAAGCCCCCACTTCATGAAATGTCTCACTTCAACGATAGGTTGAAGTGTCATAGCTTGGTTCTTCTCTCGTACAACAGTCACTTGGAATGTGTGACAAGTCTTCACATGATCATATGCATCTTTAAATAGTGTAGGCTAATAGTAGCCTGCCATTAGGACTTGGTGTGCTATTTCCAATGCTCCTCTATGACCCATCTTGAATTTGGAATGAAAATGCTTCATTATCTATCTCACTTCCTCCTTTCTAGTGCATCTCAAGTAAACTCCTTCATGGTTCCTTCTATAAAATACTAATTCTTGTAACATGTATCTCTATCTTTTCATTCTTAAGGCCCTCTTTTGTATTGGATTTAGATGACCTAGGCACCTATGGTTAAGAAAAAAGTAGGTTATATCATTGTACCATTCATCCAAAGATACCTCTTGCAATTCATAAATTTTTTCTACCAGTCTCGGCCCTACCACAATGGTTTTTGCTAAGGCTTGGCTACGAACAATATTCATTGGTTGAATTTCTACGTCGAACACCTAAATAATTGTAACCCACTTTCCTCTTCCTTGTCCTAATTCATTTTGCATCAAGAGGGTTTTAACAACTGCATCTGGGACTATTGCAAAGACTTTACTTCTTAAAATGTAATGTCAGAACTTTTTGATCGCCTTGACTAAAGCATACACCTATTTTTATACGTTCAAGTATCTCAATTCCACATCCTTCAATGGTGCACTCATAAAAGCTAGGGATGTTCATCTTTTTCATCTGTCTTTTGAGTGAGCATTGCAGTGCAAGAATGTTCTGATGCAAAAGAATAGAGGTAAAAGGGCTTTGTGTAGTTAGGACTAACCAAAACAAGAGCATGAATTATTTCTTATTTAATTTCTTCAGAGGCCTTCTTTGCTGGTTCTATCCACTCTATCTTTGCGTCTTTCTTCAACATTTCATTCAAGGTTCTAACTATTTCAGCAAATCTTGTTATGAATTTTCTCACAAAATTAATCTTTTCAAAGAAGGACCTTAGCTGCTTTTGACTTGTCGGTAAACTGATCCTTAATATAGCTTCTACCAGATCAAGGTCAATAAGGATTCCCTTTTATGTAATTGCATGGCCTAGTAATTTTCCCTCAGTTACTTTGAATATGCACTTCTTTAGGTTCAACAAAATTTAATACCTTATGCATCTTTGAAATATTTTCTTTAGGTCTTCAACATGACTTTCTCTTTTCTTGGAAAACATTGTGAGGTCATCCATATAGACAATGATACACTTTCCTATGATATCTTTGAGGGTGATATCCATAGCCCTTTCAAACATGGCTCTGACATTTATCAATCCAAATGACATTCTTTTATATGCAAATGTACCCCACTTCATTGTGAATGTAGTCTTGAGTCTATCCTCAGGCTCAACTAGCAGCTGATTGTACCTTAAATATCCATCAAGGAAAGACATCATCTATGACTGATTTACAATTTGCACTACCTCATCCAATGAGGGCAAAGGGTAATTATCTTTTTTTGAAGCTTTATTAAGATTTCAAAAATCTACACATAGCCGTATCTCTCCATTTTTCTTGTGAATTGGTACTAGGTTGGTGACCCATGTCTAATGGCATACTAGAAAGATGATGCCTGCTGATAGTGATTTCTTTACTTCTTGGAAAATAAGGGGCTCCAATAAAGGGTTTACTAGCCTTTGATGTCGCTTGAACAATTTACTACCTAGCTTGAGGGGAAATGTATGTGTGATGATGGATGTGTCATAGGTTTTCAGATCCTCATAACTCTAGGTGATAACATCTAAAAACTCTTTTAGGCTTTTGATTATTCATTCCTTTTCTTCAGGTGTGCAAACTTTTCCAATGAAAACATTCTTAACTTAATCTTTCATTCCCAAATTTACCGCTTCATGTTGGTCACCTTCATTCCTTTGGTATTTAATTGCATGGATCTAGTCCTGATCAAAGATCCTTTTGAGTTGTATCATTCCCTTTGGGATGGTATTGGTCTTCAAATCCTTTATTCCATCTACATCAAATTCATCTTCCCCTCTTTCTTCTTCTTTTTTGATGACCTATGTGAGGAAAACATCAAAATTTGTTAAGAAATCCAAAATGTGTTTGTCATCATCAAATACTTGTAAATTCATGATGTTGTCGAGAACTGATGGTGTTGATGTGATTTCAACTGTAAACTTCTTCAAAGCATCCATCGCGAGTGGTTCCAATGAGCTCGCTAATTGTGATAATGAATTTGCCACTTTATTTTGGGAGCGATATATGGATTTGATATTGAAAGTGTGAAAACTCCCAATGAGGTCCCAAACCCGATTTATGTATCTTGCCAATCTCTTGTCATGGAAAACATACTTCTTTCTTACTTGTTTTACTATAATTTTGGAATCCCCATAAACATGCAAAATTTTGACTCATTTTCAAATTGCATGAATCAATCCATGAACGAAAGATTCATACTCTGCCACATTGTTGGTGCATGGGAATTGTAACCTTAGCACTCCTAGGTAAGTCTCATCTGATGGACTAATCAATTCATAACCAACTCCATTTCCTTTCTTTGAATTTAAACCATCAAACCTCAAAGTCCAAACTTGTTCTCGATCTTGTAATTGCTTAGGGCTAGGTATTTCTTTGTTTTGAACTTTTGAAACTAGATGATCTATTTGAATTTTGTTCTCTTTCTAAATATTTTCTTCTTTTGGTGAAAGCTCTCTATTGGAATCACTACCTTCATCTTGAATTGTCAAATTGAAGTACTCATCTCCTAGAACTTGAAAAACTCTTTCATAAACTTGGTCTAAAGCCATCTTACACATTGTGCAAGAGAATTTTGAGTGAAAAGTATCGTGAATCTGACACCAATTGGGTAATAATAAATCTTGTACAAAAGCATGACTTCCCAATTCTTTTTCTTGCCTTGTGCTTTGGAGAACAAATCTGATAAAAAAATTTAACATGCTTTCATGTTCATCTGGAAATAGTTCATTGTCACTCTCAACAAGAACTTTTGTTGAGTAAAAAATCTCTAGTGAATCTTCCTAGTTGTTTAAGCAATGCAACATCAAGATTTCTTGTGCCTTTGGTCTATATTAACCCTGATCTATTTCACAAAACAAAAATTTGTTGTTTTCTCCATAGTCAGTAATCATTAACTTAAGTCTTGGTGTGCTCTCAATTCAAACCTGATTAGGGATACCCCTCCATAGTAACCACATGTGTGAAATGTCAGTGGCGAAGTAACCATTCAACCTAAGGGTCTAGTCTTTTCCAAAAACCATTCCATATCCATCTAGGATATCAACTACAAAAATGTCGATGAACTGTTGAATCCTTGTATCAGATGATAATTGCATATCGATATTGTTTAATTCTCCTACAACTAGGACCTCTGTTTTATCTACCTATGTTACTTTCTTGTTTTTCTTTGTAGGAGTCAAACCCAATTTGTGGCATATAGCTAGAGGCATTACATTACTATATGCTCCTAAATCGATTAGGCAATTATGTAGGAGCTTATTGAAAATACGAAGAGAAAGGGGAAAGGACCTGGTTCATCTTTTCCTTGATAAAATATTACAAGGCTTCCTTTTTGTAGACCTGCTTCTATCTCCTTTTCTTTTATCTTACTATTCTTCTCAACTTGTGGAATTTCTACATCTTTTGTCAAAAAAATTGTCTTACTTTCCCTTGAACTTTGACATACTCAAGCTCAATTTTAATTCTCTTCGAATTGGGCATTTTATTACTTTATTTTGCTTCATAGATACCTCAGGTTGCTTTGAAATTCTGAGAGCCTTGAGAAACATTCACTAACTATGATTTTTCTTAAATAAGTTGTGATTGTTCATTTTGAACAAAATTACGTTATGTGTGGTATTTGCAGTCTTCTAAACTATGTTGGTTGAATCTTGCATTGTATCTTTCAAGCTATCAAGAAATGTGTACCTCATCTCTAGTACTTTCATTAATTCAAACAATGACATGCTTACCTTGATTTTCTTCACTTCTTTTGTCACATATTGACTAGTCTCTTTAATTCATCTTTAGGAGGAGTAGAACTACTAGTAGAACTACCAGCGTTATCACCTTGTCTGTATTGTGGAGTATCTCTTGGAAAAGGTGGATTATTGCTTGCATTCAGGTGAAGTGGAGTCTGAAAATTGTGTGGAGGAATGGATGAAGTCAAAGGCTCTTGATTCTTTCTTTAATAGACCTTTGGCAGGTTGTTCCCTATCTGTTGAAATGCTTGTACCTCTTTTATACCTTCTACCAATACACTGTTGTTTAACGGTGGAAAATAGTAATTTCTTATGTCTTCAATTGGTCCATTAGCAACTATAGGTGGGCACATAAGAGGTGGCACCTCCACTGGGCCATTAGCCGATGCTGGTGGAATCTCCCAAATTTATTAGGTGCTTGATACTCTTCAAAAAAAATTGGAAATGTGAAGTCCTCCAAGACTACAGCTTGATCATACTTCACTACAAGGACAATAGCAGTAGATGGGTCATCCGGTGTTTCATTTTGTATCTCTCTTTGGAAGATATCGGCTACGAGTTAAAATTATCTACATTGTGTCTTAGAATGTTGATTAGTGTTGTGCAATTGACACCATCCCGACAAGGCTAATTTAGTTAGGAGTACATTTTATGTTGGTTGATTCTCTCGAGTTGGATTTTTTAGTGGTGACGACACATTTCCATTATTTGGTCCTATATTCCATGATCTCTTTTGATACCCTTGATTATTACCACGGTAGCCTTGAGCATTGTTTTGATAAGTTTGATTACTTGGTTGACCTTTGTAATTTTGATAATTGCCTTGGTATCCTTGTGGATTCCTTTGCATGTTTTGAAATTGATTGTTCTGATTTCTCAAATGAGTTACCTTATTAGACAGATTCTTTACTTGTTCAATCAATCCTTTCATCTCTTCCTTTTCTTCTTGTGTCCTTGTAGATGTTGTTGTATTTTGCAAATACATTGGATATGAAGGTTGTGCTTGAGAAATGGGAACTCCTAGGTGAATTACCAATTGATTATTGGGAGGTGGAATAGGGTTCATTACTGGTGTGTGATGTGCCAATGCTTGATTGATCCCCTCTATCTGGTTTGGCATAGCAACATACCCTAGCTGGTTGAGCAGTCCAACAACATTCATACCCAAATCAGAACTAACCTTGATCGCTTTTGCATATGCTCCCTTGAGATCAGTTGGAACTTGGTTGGCTCTTCTTACAAACATAGATGTAAGACTATCCAAGACGGCATAACAAACTGGTAATGTTGCAACATCATTCAAGTTGTATGAATCACGTAACCTTGTATATTCCTTATGAAACCTGTTGTTGATGGCACTGATGGGTTCATGCTCTTGTATTTTCACTTCAACAAATTATCTGTAAAGTTTAGCTGGGGTAGTTAGCAATATGAATTTTTCCAAGAAAACTTCCTTTAATTGTTGCTATGTTCAAACTGAATTCATTGGTAAGCTCACATACCAATAATATGCTTCTTCCCTTAGAGAATATGGGAATAATCGACATGCCACATCTTCATGTTGCATCTCCCTATTTTGGAGAGTATCTTCAAAAAACATTATGTGTTCATCAACTATCTGATTAACATCACCGACTTGGAACTTAGAGAAAAATTTCTTTAGATTCTTTGGAATGTCATGATAATCAGCAAATGTAGTGAGGTGACACATTTTGAGGGTGCCATGCCATTGGAACGTTTGGTTTATTTATTTGAATCAGTTGAATTGATTGTGAAAATATTGGAACTTGTTGATGAGTAGTGCTTGGGATTGGAATCTGTAGTGATGGAGTTTGGAATAAACAAAAAATATCTTCTCCACTTGGTACCTCTTCACTGGGTGAAACTACTTCTTCACTATGGTCAACTGCATTGGATGTTCCTTTTCATGATGCTTTTGTATTATTCCTCTATCTATTTCTGTAAGGTGATAGCTCTACAAATTCTTTGAAAGATCTTGGATTTGATAGAGTAACTCCTCATAATTTTTCTGGTGAGAAAGAACCAATTCTATCCAATGTGTCTTCCTTCAATTTTGTTGAGGATGTATAGGAGCTATTTCAAGAGTGGGTTGATTTACTTGTTCACTAGCTTGTGAGTTCTATTGTCATTCAAGGGCTTCAAACCTTTTTATAACACAATTTATTCAGGTAGCATCTTTAATACGTTGGACTTTTTCTTCTTCTTCTTCTTCAAGGATAAAGCACATCTGAAACTAATCAGGGGCGTTTCTTCTTACTTTCCATGCTAGGCTATACAATTCAGTGATAACGTCTTCTTTATCATCATGAAAACCCAAGTTTTGTTGTAGTACTAGATTAGGATCTTGGTCTAGGTTAGGAACGTTGCTTAGAAGCACCATTCTTCATTATATTAGCAATACTTGAATTTATCGCAGATGGGTCAATGGCGACTGATTGATAGTTTTGAAAGATCATTCTATCTCATCAAAAGCTTTCTTCAGACAGTCAATTCTCTATTTTATTATATCCCTTTGAATTGCTTCTTCAAATTTTTGTCCCTTTTCTTCCTCTCTAACAAGAACAAGTCTTGCTCATCCGAATTGAGTGTGGTATTTTTGTGATTGCCAAGCTAGTGAGTACAATTGATCAATAATGTTTGTCTATCCTTGTTCTGGTTGTTCAAAGGACATGTTAAAAGGAAAATCATGTGGTAACACCATACTTCATCATGTCTAGTACCTTAACTTGTAAGTGATTCATTGTTGATTTGTGGGGACCCTCCTTCTAGCACCAATTTATGTTAATGCAGGTTTTGTGACCTCAAACAACATTAGAATAAAATACCCAATAGAATATCCTATTCTCTCTTGATCAAGGACTCCAATGTGCTAAGCTAAGTGTTCACAAAGTAGACTCCAAGGTTCGTGATGCATATAGGATAGTCTCAATTGGTTTGATTTGTTTTGTTGGTATTTCAAGGGGGACTTACGCTCATTGCTATCACTTTGGACATTGAATGTTATGGATGATGAATGGTCAAGTTCTATTACTGCCAATCTTTAAAA
>VDFB02087577.1:0-12296 GCA_007258455.2 Sequoia sempervirens | reverse complement strand
GTTTTAGTTATCTGATTTAGCTTTTGATAATTACCAATTAATAATTACTCGATGTTAGTTTCCTGTCATTAGTTGAATAAAATACATGTATTGTTGAATGAGAAATCTGGAGTAGATTCTTGTCAGAGTTCATAATTTCCATGCAATAAAGGAGTTAATTCAGTATCATGATTTGTTGATCAAGTAGTAAGTGGATATTTGTTATGGAAGCAACAAATCAAGCAAGGGCCACATGAGGTAAGTTGCTATCCACTTTGTTTTTCTATTATTAAATTAGTTCATGCATTATTGATAAAGATAGTTTATAGTTACATGCATGTGGAGTTCATGAATATGATGCAGATTGATCTATGCTCCTACTTGAGATGATCACTAACAACAAAAAAACACAAAAAATCTACCTTACAAATCAACTTGTCAAGAGTGTTATGTTCTCATGAATCATACTCAAGAGCATGAACAATAACAGGATATGTAGAAACCAAATATGGGCAACTGCAATATTCCTTTTATTCAAAATCAAAACCAACACAAAACTTGAGTGCATATACATCAACTTATAAAAGGACAACAACATAGGTCAACACAAACACCTACATTACATATTGTCTAGGTATAGAAACAAACATAAGCGAATGCCAAAAACTGATTTGACTGATAAAGAAAACCTAAACTAGCCTATTAGAAGTTTTAAAATAGTAAAAGAAAAGCTCCCAATACTCTGCTCAACAAATTCCTCCCATAAAATTTTCTAAGCCTTTACCTGCCCATTAAAAATAGTTACCACCCCAAAATATATTCTCCTCCACAACACCGAATCTCCCTCTTTTACATTAGAAAAATAAATCTCCTAAAATAAACCCCACGATCCCATCCTTTATTTACTATTGTGACATATTTTTAAATGCCCTTTTATATTGCTCACTTCCCAGTAAAGATTGTTCATTTAAATAGATACCTTGTAACTCCCACTGACATTTTAATTACTCCTATATTCACTAGTGGGGAATCATTGAACGGTTTCCATCATTCTTCCCTTCTTAAAAGAAATTTGAACCTCCTTGTTCAAAAAAATCAAATTGCATTGACAATAGAATGAGGGCACATACCCACAAGTGGTTTGGTTTTCAAAGTATTCCCTTGGTATTCCTTGACACAATCTAAACTACCATCCAAGCCGCCAACTCATGTTTTTCTAGGGATAGGAGTCCAATGTTGATTCCACTATTTAGTTGAACTAGTAAAGCTAGGTAAAGTCCCCAATGCAAAACCAATAAAATAATCACTACTGCAATCACTAGTGTACTTGAAAACCTTTCCCTTGCTCCAATCACACTTCACATCACTCCTCTCAAAATGGGTAAGGCAATTACTTTTGACTGAAGTTTGAATCACATACTTGGAATATCTTTGATGATTGTTCTTATACTCCCACAACTCACTATCTCCTTGAGAATGAAGGTCACAGTCAACTGAAACTTCAACACCTATTTTCAAGGGATACATGTAATCTTGTTAGTTGAATCTTGTTGTAGCTCTACATCAATTGTTGGTTGCATCTCATTCTTCAAATCGTTGACCTCTTTTGCTCCTAGATTTTCCTCCAATTCTCTTCTTGGATGAGCTAGAATTTTGTTTTTTTCTTCAAGCTTGAACTTGGCTTCTGCTAGAAGGGACAAAGCTACCACTTCAGATGTTCCTTCCTCTGGTTTTAAGAGTGTTTTCCTTCCTTCATATTGAACCTAATAGGTGTTATCTCTACCTCGATGGATTACATTTTGATCATATTGCCAAAGCCCACCCAACAACAAATGACATGCATCCTCGGTACTGCATCACAAAGAACTTCATCCACATATGGACCAATTTTGAAGGCAACAAGGCAAGATTTATCCACAAGTACACTGAATCTTCTTTAACCAAGAAATCTTGTAGGGGTTAGTTTTTGGAATGCAAGAAAGTTGTAATTTATCAACCATTTTTGTACTCACCAAATTGTCAGTAAATCTACCATCTATGATCGCCTTACACATCTTGTCCTTACATTTGCATTTTTCTCAAAATATGTTCTTCCTCTTCCAATTAGCTTCAAGGGTTTCTTTGTCTCCAAATACAGAGGTTCTTCTCAATATCAGGTTATCTCCTGATTTAGCTTCAACTTCTTCTAACCAAGGTTCTTCCTCTTGGGCTATCATCACCCTTTTGGGGTTTAGAGGGTAGTCTGTGACTTTATGGGCTTCATCACAAATAAAAAAATTCAAGGACTTCCACTCTCCAGGAGGCAATTGTCCTGGTCCTCTACCTCTAAAGACTCCATGTTTCCTTTGAATTCAGTCTTCACATTCTTGCCTTTTTTTGACTCTTCACTTATGGTAGTTTCTAGAAAGAAACCTTTTTCTCTCTATTTTTTTTTGCTATCATCCCTTTTACTCACTATTTTTTTTCCAGTTCAATTTCTTCTCTACCTTTAAGGCATATTCATAAGCCTCATCTACAATAGGAACTTTCACCATTGCAAGCTCATCTTGAAGTTGAAACTTTAGTCCATTCACACATCGATTTGCTGCTTGCTCTTCACTCTCTTGTATATTTATCCGAATTTGATGGCTCATAAATTGTTCAATATAAGCTAAGTGTTGTTTGATCCTTTTGTTTCAAAATTTGAAATTCTTTAAACAATTTTTGCTGGTAATCAAAGGGCAAGAATCAAGCCTTAAGATGTTTAAAAATCTTAGGCCAAAGTTTATTTTTTTCTTTTCATTGTCTTCTTCTTGAACTTTGCACATTTTCCCACCATAGAGTTGCATGTGACTTTAACTTGGATGCAACAATTTTCACTCTTTTTGGATCATCCTCATCAATGTCTTCCATATCGAAGTATTTCTCCAACTCTTGGATCCAATCTAGGTATAAATTAGGGTTGAGCTCACCTTTAAAATATGAAATATCCACCTTTAATTTGGAACTTTTTTTAGTTAATGCTTCAATAAGCCTCTCTATAGGGTCTAAAACCCTAGCAACATTTACTAAGTTTTTTGGTTCCTCTTCAGACTCGTCTAATTGTAATATAGCCTCAAGGGAAGGTCTAGCCCGGAAGGTCAAGCCTTCTAAACACTTCACCAGTGTTTCTTCGAGGGCCTACATTCCTCCTACCCCTTCTTCCCCAATTCACACGGACTCCCCTTCGGGCCATCACAAATTGCTCTGATACCAAAACTGATGTAGATTGACCTCTGCTCCTACAAAATGATCACTAACAATAAAATTAAAATCTACCTTAAAAATCAACTTGTCAAGAGTTCTCTGTTCCCGTGAATCACACTCAAGAGCATGAACAATAATATGATATGAAAAAATTGAATATGGGCAACATGTTCACGTTATACCCAAAGAAGATACTACAATGTTCCTTTTATTCAAAATGAAAACCAACACAAAACTTGAGTGCATAGTACATCAACTTATAAAAGGCCAACAACATAGGTTAGCATAAACACCTACATTACATACTGTCTAGGTATATAAACAAATATAAGAAAATTCCAAAAGCTAATCTAATTGATAAAGAAAACTTGAACCACCCTATTAGAAGTTTTACAACAACAAAAGAAAAGTGCCCAACACTCTGCTCGACAAATTCCTCCCATAAATTTTTTTAAGTCTTTGTCTGAGGGTGATCCTACAATACTGGTTTACAATTTTTGGCCAAACTGGACATTGAACTAAGTTTTTTTAACTAAATCTTCATTTTCGAGCACCTATAGCTGCTAAACCATGATGAATTTGAAGATGATGCGAACTAGCGATTTGTGACATTTTTTCTATAGATTCTAAATATATATATTTTTTAAATTTCTTGAATCAGATTGTATTTCTTTTTCCATCTCCTTCGAAAACCAATTTTTATTAGTAAACACCATTTTTAAGGAGTGATGCTCACTGTAAACAACATAACTTTTTTTCTATGAAGAATAAAATTCTAATTTTTTCAAATTTAGCTTTGTAACTACAATATCTAACAAGTTCATTTGGTTTTATAGTGTTTTATTGAATATTTTTTTCTTAATCAAGTTTTGAAGTCAAACCAATTACAATTCAGACATAGGCAGACTGTAAACGACATAACTTTTTTTGTATGTATTGAAATCCAATTTTTTTTTCTAGATGAAGGACATCAATACCTAGCTTGAAAATATTTTTCAGATTTTTTTTTGATAGTCTACTATTTTTCCACATGTGTAGAACAAAGAGCTTGATTTTTGGTGAAAAACCTATGTTTAATTAAACTAAAAAAAACATTATAAAACCAAACTATATTAAAAATATATTTGATGGATAACTCCTTTTGAGGACTAACGTCATCCAGTTGGGTCTGTGAAGTTTCCTCCATTTTCATCCTTAACCCGAGCTCCAAAAGACAATTTTTTGCAGAAATTTGGTGCAAGAAGGGGAGAAGGGCAAAAAAGGCGGGTTTGCTCAAACCCCCCTTCGAGCAGAGCTCCCTTGACCTTTCGAGCAAAGGGGGGTTCGCTCGAAGGGGGGTTCGAGCGAACCCTCCTTTTTTCAAAATTTTCCTTTGTTTCCATTGTGGAAAATGTGCAAAAAGTGGGTCCCATCATTAAAGAGGGTTTGCTCGAAGGGGGGTTCGAGCGAACCCCTTTTGGGTTAGAGCGAACCCCCCCTTCGTGTGAACCCCCCAAAACCCAAAATTTTCTTCATGGGGGCATTTTTTGCAATTTTCCTTCCTTAATGGAATTGTAAACCAATTTTGTGGGATCACCCCCCATTAAAAAAAGTTACCACCCCAAAATATATTCTCCTCCACACTGAATCTTCCTCTTTTAAATCAGAATAAGAAATCTCCTAAAACAAACCCCACGATCCCATCCTCTATTTATTGTTGTGATAGAGTTTTAAATGCCCTTTTATACTGTTCACTGCCCATTAAAGATTGTTCATTTAAATAGATACTTCGTAATTGCCATTGACATTTCAATTACTCCCGTATTCACTAGTGGGGAATCAATGAATGGTTTCCATCATAATATAATTCCGTAATTGAATTAGATTTTGTAGCTTAATGATAGTTTCATACTCTTGGAGTAATTAGTTTCACTTTAGTCTTAGAAGCTATTAGTCACAGTCCTAAGTGATAAGTACCCATAACACAAGTAACAATTTATGTTATTTCCCCTGTTTTTCCATTTAACATTTCATTTCCTTTTCCAACTTTTACCGTTTTCTATACATGTGTAAATCACCTATACTCATTGATATAGGCCGTGTTAGAACCATGAATGCACATATAGTGCCAACACTATCAAAATCTTACGAAGCCTTGGTTGATAATTAAATGTAGCCTCTTGTAAATGGTTTGGTGAACTGTTCAGTTCAGAATCCATCCTCTGAATTGTGTGTCTACCTATAGCACCAAGTTGATCAAACATTATAGAAGCCCTACAATCTTTCTTTATTTTTATTTGCACTTCCTCTAAAAAATGTGTGGCTCTTTCTTTTGGTCCCTCCTTTTTTCCCATAGCATGACCTTTTCTTCTGCACTTTATTCCATACATGTTATGCAAAAGCCTTTTCACCTAGCGGTTTTTACTTTCTCTCCCTTGCTTAGTTGCACCCACACTTTTCTTTGAAAACTCTCTTTCTTTCCTTTCCCTGTGTCCCCTCATTGCCTTCTATTTGACACTGATTATATTTTATTTTCTATTCTTCTTTGTATTCTGATTTCTGTTTTGGTTTTCACTTCCTCCCAAGGCCGTGACTCTCCATATCATAAATACTTCTTACGTTTATATGTGGGAGGAGAACACAAAAAAATGATCTAAAATATTTTATTAAAAAGTAAATTAACACACAAATAAACAACTATAATTGAATGATATGTGTGGAGAAAACCCTTTTGGGAGAAAAACCTCACATCTTAAAGCACAAGTCAACTCTATTATCAACAACAAATGTTACACTATAATATCCAAACACATGCTCAAATAGGCAAATCATCATGATGTTCTAGAGTAATTTTGACAACATACAAATACATTATGCATACTCCATCCCTTGTACCTAATAAATAGATGAAGCACAAATAAGAAACCGTCTACTAGTTAAAAACCATGTACTAAAATGCACAAAAGCTCATGACACAAATTCCAATGCTATAGTCCAAAATAGGTCTCCAATTATTTTTAGAAGATTCTCTTACAACTTGTCATTGTTTTAATGTGTCATGTAGTTGACCACCCAAGTTAAGCACCTCATTTTGTCTCCATATCCATTCCAATATATTTTATGACATACATAAAATCCTTCATAAATAACTCTTTTATCTTACAATGTCATAAGTTGTTCTCCCATATCACAAAGACATTAGATCTCTTACAAATTTTTGCACATCATAGTCAACACATGACCATTAGTTTCACATGACCATCAGTTCCATCTCATCTTTCTCATATGAAGACAAAATAATAAATATGACAGTAGGATGCAATGTCAATGACAACTTTCCGAACACTTTTGACATTCGGATGTCCTTGGCTTGATTCCTCACATTTATTATAGGTAGGCCTACCACTGGATATCCTTCCATGACCTCACCTTTCTTTTGCATTTTTTGTTAGATAGCGGTGGGTGAATGCTACGTGGGCATCCGGAGGCGTGATATTCGTGTGGGTCTAGTGCACGGCGGGCATATGGGGAGCCACGTAAATTCTGCAGTCACGTTTGGGCTGTTCTTAGCCAGGACAACGTTTCCTTCTGTCACAGAGCATTGGAGGGGTATTCGCCGAGCACACCCGCTTAACAACCACGGGTAGTCATGAAGTCCTCAACACAACCACACACATTCGCATCGCACGCTCCAGAAGTCTAATGTATATAGTCGCTGCATTGACCTCACTGTGTCGTCGAAATATTATTTGGGTACTTAGTCCAGGAACAGAGCTGTTGCATCAATTGGTATCAGAACTGTCCTGTTATTTTTTATATCTGAGTTGCTGTAACAGATATCTCAAATTCTAATGCAATTTTTATTTTTAATATCAGTTTCCCGGGTTTAGGGCTATAACAATCTCCATTCTAGAGATTAAATTAACTCAGCTCAAAAGTTCACAGACAACTATTCTGTCTCTGCTCTTCGAGAGCTTCTTGCATCACTGAAATAGTAAAGATGTGTAAACATGTGTACACCTCTTCTTTAACTTAAGGTACAAAAGTCAAGTCCAGTAAAATGAAGCAGGTTACTTCTCACCATAAGCATGAATTCATAAGCAAAAGAACATGCAACAAACAAATATCAATGCACATTATAAATGACGGCATTACATTTTACAATAATTATAACGCTCTAACAATTTTATAATTGAATTTGCAATACCTAATTCAATACTTTATGAAGCTTTAAAGCGTAGGGACTTTTTAGCTAAAATTTTTGACAGCAAGAAAGATGAGCTATAACAAGTTTTTTGTGCGGACTCCTCAATAATTGCAACATAGAGACAAAAAATTCATATTATAGGGGATCATTCCACTACAGACTGCTCTGAATTTTAATCAGCACCACCTGCTGAAAAATTCTGGTAGTCCCTCCACGAGTCCTGTGGCCTGAATGGTCCGTTAGCAGATCTAATGAAAACCCATTTGGCAACTTATGCTGTCAGGTGATCTATATGGATGCAATTACCATAACAGAAATTTGGTAGTCGTTTGGGCGCACTCCCAAGCTGGGTCGTGGGTCGAAATTCAGGTTCCGGGGGGGACAAAATTTGAACAATATTTGGGAAAATGGAAATATTCCCCTTGCTGGCTTCCAAAGGGTCGCTTTATACGCCGAAATTGGCCTGAAATGGTTGTGTTCTTAAAAACATCTTTTGCCTTTTACTTTAATGTACAGTTGCAGTCTGGCAGAACACCCGCCTCAGAATTGAGATAGTAAAAAAGAATAGCAGATGGCTGCTGCCAAGGACAGCTGTGGTGAAACAAGTCTTGGACTTGAGTACCGAGATGGTATAACGAAAAGGAGAGAGCTGCTATCAGGGACGCAAGCTAGAGCCAGAGGGCTCATGTCAGGATGCCTGGCAGTTCAAGCACAGATACAGTTATATTGAAGAAGACATTCGTGACATGAAGAAAATTTCCCGATTAGTAAGTATGCTTTTCTGTCAATATTTTGGTTTTCAATGGTTGGTTAAACTTAGGAGTAGTTTTTGCCCTAGAAAAGATCGTGGTTGGTTCTGTTAAAGGCTAATTTTCATCCTACAAATACATCCATATTTTATTTTTTTATATCTCAGGATAACTAAGTGATGGATATTTGAAGGAAAGGAAAGTTCTTTTTATGGTCCATGATATCTAGCGAGCTGTTTTTTTAGTTTGTAGATGACTATTCTATACTGGTATGCAGCAGATACCTAACTCGATATGAGGTGTACATACCCTGCCCCTTCAGGATTTTAACTTGTGACCTCTCTTTCAAGAGCACAAGTTCTCCATCATTAGGTCACAACTTGAACCTAAATATAAAAGAAGTTGAACAGATCCTCGGAAAACGAGATCAGTTCATATGATACATGTTCCTATCCTGTTCCTATGGCGATGCTACCAAGTGTTACACAAAGAATAGATTAATCCACAACAATTTTGAACCCAGATAACAAAGCTCCTCTATTTTGGGTTTAAATATATAGGGAATCCTGTTATCCTATGCAATGTTTAGTTGCTGTCAACTGTTCTACAGAGAATATATTAACTTTGCCGCAATTTTGAACTTAGATAACAAAGCTCCTCTATTTTGGGTTTAAATATATAGGGAGTCGTGTTACCCTATGCAATGTTTGCAGCAACGGCTGCAAGTGTTCTACAGAGAATAGATTAACTCCATGGCAATTTTGAACCCAGATAACAAAGCTCTTCTATTTTGGATTTAAATATATAGGAAGTCCTGTTACCCTATGCAATGTTTGCATTATTTATTAGTTATTACCAAGTGTTCTATAGAGAATAGATTAACTCCACTGCAATTTTGAACCTAGATAATAAAACTTCTCTATTTTGGATTTAAATATATAAAGAGTCCTGATATATTCAATGTTTGCATTAGTTGCTATGTTGTATTTTTATTGCTTTTCTTCTGTTTTTACCCATTAACCATTAAAACAGAGTATCTAACTTGCTGCAACAGAGGTTGTCTGCATTTCTTACTGGAATGACTTAGGTATCAAGAATTCAACTATTTTATGCATTTAATCCCTGAATTTATGAAGCCTGGCAATGTTGAACTGCCAAAAAGCAAAAGCTTCATGCGCATTAGCTTAATAGCCTCAGACATGCATTAAATTAGAAAGATGTACTTGCTCTGTTTGGTAACCCATCTGATGTTTTCTTTACGCTTTTAAATTAAATGTAAATTATGTTCTTTAAAATATGGATAAAGAGAAGGGAAAATTGGGTTACCTGTGAAACTTCAATATTAGGGAACAATGCAACGAACTCGTCAATAGTCTCCTTTCCCAGCGCGGCTCCGCCCGAACCAACGCGTTTGAGCGACGACAAATCATATTTCGCAACAATAGGTGATTTAATTAAGGCCACAAAAATCGGCGGAGCAATAGCCAGAGAAGTTACTCTGTAGCGCTCCACGTTAGCAAGCATCTGGGCAAAATCAAATTTGTTCATCAAAACCATTATCGTACCCTTGGCGACGGCACCGACAGAGTAGAAAAATCCATAGACATGAAACAATGGCACAATGCACAAAGTTGTATTCTTTTCTGGAACACTCCTCTGTACAAACCCCGCCACCATAGCTATGTGATTTCTATGAGTGGCAACCACTCCTTTGTTCTTCCCTGTTGTCCCCGAGGAGTAGAGAAGCGTGGCGGTGTCCTCCTGTTGTATGTCAACTGGCTGGAAGTCATCGACATTCGACTGAAAGAGCTCGTGCAGCGTAGCAACGTATCCAGAGTCATTTATATTTGGGCTCGTTTTCTGTGTTAAAACGACAGGCAGTTGGGCCGCACGGGCCTTGTGAGCGAATTCTGGGGTTGCGAAGGCCAAGACGGGATTCGAATCCGCGACCTGCCTTCGTATCTCGGCCTCCGTGTTGATTGGATTGGCGGTGGTTAAAATGGCTCCGATGGAGACTATGGCCAAGTATATGCAGGGGACGTATACGGTGTTGGGCAAGATAACAAGCACCACGTCGCGCTTTCGAATCCCCAGCCGTTGCAGACCCGTGGCCAGGGCTCTGACGTTGTGGCGTAGTGCTGTGTAGGAGAGCTGCGCACCGGTTTCAGCATCAATGAAGGCTGTGTCTGTGTTGTGTTGGTAGGAGAAGACATAGGTGGTGAGATCCAAGTGCTGATTTGGCGGAGGAAGAGGGACGGGATCTCTTTTGCTGTAATAGACTTCGGTAGCCCTGGAGAAGCCGCTTGAGGGATCCAAATCGGAAGCCATCGTACTCAATATCCCAGCGTATAGAATATCTCTCAGTGGATGATATTGTTCAGGGGCGGAGACGACTGAGAAATTTACGTCTACGTCAGCGTGACAACAGAAAAGTCGAGGACGGCCTCGTTCGTCTTACACTACCAATTATTGTAGTACGATTTGTTTGTTATAAACGTTTATGGATTCAAGTCGATTTTTTTTAAACTGTGAAAGTAGCTTCTGTATTTAATAATTTTCAATTAATTATTTTATGCGGCAGGTAGTCCCCAGCAGCCCATACCCAATTAAAATTTTATTATTATTAATAATATAAATAATTTAATCATAATTAATAATCCAAATAAATTAATAATCATACACATTAATAAGATTATTCTTAATTAATAATCTTATATACATTAATAGTATATAGTTATAATTTTTTTATATTATAACTTTCATAAATTTTATAATTTTAATATACATTTTTCTATTAGATTCTCTTCTCAGATCTCTTCTTCATTTTATTTTAAAGCTTTTTTTCTTTTAAATTATTTATTTTACAAATAATATTTTTACTTATCTATTTTTTCACCTCTTCTTTTCTCCTTCCTCGCTTTCTCCTGCCTCCTCCTCACTAACCTCTTTCCTTCTTAAGGCCATTTCTCTACAATCCTATCCCTCATTATCCTTTTCTTGATGATGAACCACTGAGTGTGGTTTGAAACATCATTTTTTAAGATCAAATATAACATACATAGTTGAATCCAGGATGGTGGAAAAATTATACCTACTTGATTTGTTTGGCTATCAAATCAATCCTTATTTTGAACTCAATTCATAAAATTTAAATCTAAACTTTTAGTACACTTCCTTCCAATTTGAGGAGTACCCTTACTCTAAATACATCAATAGATAGTTAATGCTATTTATAAGTAAAAGCAATTGGAAAGTATTTTCGCAAGAAGATTAACACATTACATCTTAGGCTTTGTATTCATCACTTACCCCCGGCTCCCCATGCTATTGTTATTCATTTTTTCTTAAAATTAAGCAATTAGATGTCTCCATGAAAATTCTTATTTATGGGAATATGATAATTTAGAATCTTTTCCTATTTTTGTGGAGTAGCAACTACTTAAAAATTGAAAATAAGATGTGACAAAATGGGGGGCTAAAAAATAAGCAACTACTCCAGATTGAAAAAAATGCCATGTGGTTCCACAAATCTCTTTGCCTCAATTTTTACATTTTCCTCTATTTTTTCCACTAGTTTTTCCCTCTACTTTTTACATGTATAATATATTATTAATACTGCTTGAAAAATTTAAATTTAAATTTAACCCGAAAAATTTTACATGGGTCACCTACCCACAAAATGCCCCTTAAAATGTTGAGCAATGGCTGCTAGTCAAAATAAGCTAAGCAACTACATGGGGACCTACCCTTAATATTGGTAAAGGGGTTTGACTAATATCAAAGAGTTTTGGTTTATTTTATATAGTAAATTTTATTAATTTTTTATATAATTTTTCAATTTAGAAGTTAGTATGAAAGATAGAGATTTAATATAGAAGATTTGTATTAGTAATAGATAAAGATTAGATGTGTGATAAAGAAAATGTCTTAAATTTAGTGATGCAATTTAGATTTGTATTATTGAAATTACAATTCACATATCTTATAAGTTCTCAAATGTAGACTCAAAACTAGATTTCTAGTTTCAATCGTCAATCATAACAAAACAATAGAATAATCATTCATCGACATAAAAAAATAGACAAAGAATTAAACATCTCTATCTTCTTTTTGATTTATCTCTCTCAACTTTATTAGTTTAAATATAATTTTATTTA
>VDFB02087575.1:0-26006 GCA_007258455.2 Sequoia sempervirens | reverse complement strand
TTAATAACCTCATTCAGTTATTTTTTCCACACTTGCAATGGTTTCAATTCATAATTAGTGACCTCAATGTCTAGTAGTGGCAACAAGTTATTCAGGTCATATTGAGCTGTCAATTGACTTATTTTCTTGTCTAGTGGGGCTATGTACCCTTGAAACTTTCTCTAACTCAAATCACATACAAAATCATAAACTAGAAGCACTTGACGGTACTTATCTTCATGTTGGTCAGCTCCCACTAATATTAACTTTAATCTCTCAGCTCTTGGGACCCACTTGTTCAAGATTGGTATGGACAACATCTTATCTCTTTGGGACAATCTCATTGCATGCACCATCAATACATAGTTGTCATGCACACTATTAAGTCTAACCTAAATCTTTTCATTTCAATGCTTCAAGACAATGTGAACAAATTTTGATACATTTTCATACCTTGTGTCCTATTCTTTCTCCAACAACTTCTTATATGTTTCAACTTGCAGTAGCAGTTGCTCTCTGTCAGATGAGCTAGAGCCTGGTCTACTTAATTCTTCCACTGCAAATTTCCCCATCCCCAACTATATGGTAATATTGCTAAGGCCTGATCATGAGGTGAATGTTAGGAAGATGCCATTGGAGATATTGGAGGTGGGTGGCTTGAGTTGGGTTGACCCTGTTCTCTTTTCACTTCTCCTCTTTGTTTGTAAAGTTTGAATTTGGTTTCTAACACAACCACCTTTTGTTGGTTGTTATCATAATCATTGAGGAGTTCTTTTTATTTAGTTATGAGGTTATCTCTCTCTAGGGTGAGACCTTCCATAGTTTCTCAAGTAATCCTAGCAACATTGACAACCATGTATGCAACTTCCAAAGCTAGGGTATCAACAACTCTCTTTATAAGCAGTTGTCCACTAAAATTTGATGGCTCTGCCAAAGCTGGTTTCCTAGATCCTAAAGATAGTGACCATATTTCCAATGCATCCCAATCCTCATTGAATGCTAAAACTCAAATTTCCATTTCCAGTTCTTCTTTTGTCTATACATGAGGCCTTTTAGCCCTTCTTATGGCATCTAAAACAATAGCATAAAAAATATTCCATTCTAGAAACAACAACACACCACACTTCTTTACAAGTTCTCTTCCCTCCTCGACATATACATTTTTGAAATTATTTTTCATATTTCTTCTTACATTTTCTTGAATGACATTTTTCAGGAAATTCAGGATGCAAGCTCCTTTTAGTAGCTACCCTCTTTGCATAGCCTACAACCTTGGATTTCCACCAGAAATCTTGGAATGCAGAGGTTTCAATGGATTGATCTTCCATAAACTCCTTGTTGGCTTCTACCCTTAAATCATTTGCAATATTCAATCCACTAATGTCAATATTTCCTAATCCAAGGATGCTTTGTCCCAAACCTAAAGCAATTGCTCCTTCATGAGGAGGAATTCCTATTTGCATTTCCTCAGGGGTAATGTAGATATCATCTTCATCCATGTCAGAGCAATCAACCACTCCTTTTTCCTCAGTCCTTTGCTTCTTTTGAGGCGGTTACTCAAGAGGGGTAGAAATTCTAGGGGGTGAATCGAGATCAATTATAGGCAAAGAGGCATGTGTAGGAGGAGGTGGCACTACACTCTTGAGAGAGTCTGCTTTGGCCCTTCAAAGGTGATAGGGGTTGTTAAGTGTTTTTCCTCACCCATTGCTTTCTTCCTCCTAGAATAAATTCTCAATTTCTTGGGTGGTTGATATGTAGGTCTTTCTTCTAATTCCACTTCAACATTTTCTTCAACCACCATTGCCTTTCCCTTTTCTGAGATTTCTTGTTGTTCCCTCAAAATACCAAAAAAATTCTCAAAATTGTCCATGAAATGCAGAACTTTATTAAAATCACCAAGTATATTTGGGAAAGGGTCATATTGGGGATTATTCTTCTTAGCTTCCACCATCTTTCTATAAGCAAGGTATTTATCTTTCTTTCATCTTGTTCCTCAAAGTTAAAAACATTCCTAATAACATCCTCAGGGTAATCAAAAATATGTACAAAGTAACCCATTTTCTTATTTTCTTTGAGTTTACTAATGAAGCCTTCAGGATCATGATTCCTTGGGCTCATAGTCATTAGTTTATAAGGAGCTAGCAGATGTTATAATTGATTCCATGTCCCTTTTGTTAGAATGTAATTTTCAAATGTTGTCCATTCTGGAAAGAATGACCCCTTCCTTGTTGATTCAAGTAAATGTGTTGCTTGTGAAGCTCCTAATTGGATCATGATATCAAGGAATCCTATTCTCAAAGGAAAATCTCCAGAAAAGACATATGGTCCTAGACCACTACCATATACTCTAAAAATTTTCTTATCAAGATACAAAATTAAATCTCCATAATTATGACTTAAATTCAAATCTGGCCTCATCTCCTTAGGTCTCAAGAATTCATGAATTTCTCTAGGAATTCTAGGTGGTTCATATATTAAGGACCTCCTTATTATAGATCCAAAATCATTTCTAAACATTACAAAGTTATACCTTTTGTCATCTTTATTAATGTTCGGGTCCAACATTGGATAGGCAGGTCAACATCCTCCTTCCTTTCCAAGGTGATATCCTTCTCAAAAAATATTTGTCCTTTATGCAAGAACATATGCATTAACAATGAGTACCAAAACTTCACCCATTGTTTTCCCTCCTTCAATTCAACTAAGCCTTTATGGATATGTTTAGCTAGATAAGTTCCATAGTCATAAACAATGCTATACTATGGATGCTACAAGCATGTGGCCAAATAAATCTACTCCTTTTGTAATGTGTTAGGTGAATTGGCACCAATAATTTGGTACAGATTGTACACAGTCTTTCTAAAATAGCTAGAAAAATAGCTCATTGGGAAAGGTTCAAGCTCCCTATCATCAATCTTAATTTTCCTCTTGTGTTTCCCATTGCTAGTCATTGCAGTATGTAGAGGCAACATTATTGTTCTAATGAAAACCTTAGTATTTTTGTACTCTATTCTAACAATATCCATATCTAGAAGGACCATGTCTTGACTCCATTCATGAAAATCAAAGAATTCTTCAATCTCTTCCCTAGTTATTCTTACCATAACCACCCCATTAAATGTTCTGACTGCCCTAGAAGCTGGGTCATATTTTGAGGTGATATCTTTCAAGAGATCTACATCCATATACACATTGGGAACAATCAGCTTCACCATATCCAACCTCCATGGATTACTGAAAGGAGCCCCAAGGTTCCTATTCTTGAACCAGTGTTGAAATAACTACCATCTAGTGTAAGGTACTTTGGCATCCTTGATAAAGCAAGCTTTATCTATCAACCCTTCCCTCATAGTAGGGCCATGAAACAAGACCTTTCCCTTTGGTTTCTTGTTTGTAGACTAGGGTAGCAAGTCAATCACATCCTAAGAAAGGGTTTGTTGTCACCTAGAATTGCACCCTATGCAAAGTTTACAAGAAACTAAGCATTCTAGAGAAACATGTGATCATCTCAAGGTTGTGGGTCACCTATAACTAAAATGAACCTCCAGAGAAGGCCAGCTTCCTATGGGTATCACCTAAACTATAGATTCTTTGAGAGAAAAGGGGAAAGAGATGCATAAATTAAAAGACTACACTAGGCCGATACACAAAATTGATGAGAAATCATACAAATGAACACAAAAAAGACATACACTTGAAAGCCTAATTGCTATTCTCATAACAACATCTTCCAGATTTAATGCTTGTCTTTCTAATAGGTTTGGTCTACATACACATCTCAGAAAGGAAAAAATAATAATTTCACAACTCTAAGATATGAATACAGTATTATGGAAAACACGGTTAGAAACTTGCAAGCTCAAAAGAAAGATATAGAAATGAGCATCATACAAACATGAAGACAAACTTCCAAGGTAAACTCTGTGTTACATTCAAGATTCTAGCTAACTTATAGGAAAACATACATTGAGTGAGAAACAATTGATTGAAAATCACTAACTCTTTAGAGTGTGCAATCCAGACTCCTCACAAAAAAGGAAAAAATGCCTTATATATAGACTAATATCGGCCCATTAGGGCTTACAAAAATATCCCCATTCAGAAAAAGATCTAACTCAGATATTTTGGATGAAGTTAATGCTGAAGCCCCTACATGTCCATGATGGTGAAGAGTCATCTCCAAGGAAGCCTTCTTTAGATATGTTCAGCTACTGCATTCATTCTGATCTTGTCATCGTGTCTAGTTGAGCTACCTCGGCTGCACTTTGAATGCTCTAATCTTGCAACAGATACACGCCACCCTTCACCCCTTGATGTTCTTTAGACTGCCATGGAGACCCACAGACCTCTCTGATTGGCTGAGTGAACTACACGTAGACTCCCGGGTGGTCAAATTCTTTAGTTGAATCGCATCTTGGAAAGACACTAGAAGTGTCTCGCTGATGTGATCATGGCCCTTTGAAGCTATCGGCACAACACATGATGGTCGGTGAGACATTACGCAGGCTTTAGAATTCATATCGATTATCACTAGGGCCATCAACAAGACATTATTCTATCGCCAAAGCATTATGTCAAAAAACCCCACTCTTAAGCGAAGGCACCCTATTTCGGTAGGATAACATTGCATTCAGCAAGACTTCTAGAAATGTTGGATTCCCTTCTTCGAGCGTCTCTATCATATCATAATCTTCTTGCTTCACCGAAGCTCACTTTGAGTTCAGAGAAAGCTTGATTGGTTGGCAAGATATTCCGCCGACCCACCCTCATTCTGTTTGAGCTATCTCCTCCTTCGCTGAGACTCTTGCTAGTTGGGAAGAGTTCTTACCGAGCTTCTTGTGCTATGTCAAAGACTCCTTTGGTGAAAAACCATTGGCGTAACCCCTGCTGGTCGTCAATACACTATTGCAAAAGCCTCAAGTCTGAGCAAGGCGCTTTCTTTGTCCTTAGTGGTTCCTTCAATTTTTTTGGCAAGACATACGCCGAAGGAAAATTCTTGCTGAAACCTGTGCCTGTTGCCAAGACACATTATCTTTGCTAACACCTCCTGTCGACACCTTTATCTGCCCGAAGAGCTCCCATTGTGCTTTCGGCAAGAGTCCTGCTAAACCGCTTTTATCTTTGTGAGGGTCCATCCTTCCTTTCAGTGAGAATTTTTCCTTCACCAAGACCTTTGGGCAACTTTATTTACCCTTTCCAAAAGTCCATCTATCACCTAGAATCATACCGATGATATCGCATCATCGGTGAGACAATGACTGGTCGCTAAGACCTCCTATCAAGCTTGAAATGCTATGCGAAAACATGTGTGTTCGGTGAGACTTACATCGATGCCACCTCATTTGATCACTTCGGCATGACACCCATCCTTTGACAAGATATCCTACCGAAGGTGATATCCTTTGCCAATGCTGCCCTTGTTTCATTTTAGGGAGACACTCCACCTTCGCTGGGACTTCTCACTGAGCGTTGTAGGTCTCTCCAAAGCCCCTAGTAGCTGAGAGTCTCGCCGAATAGCGAATGAATGGCCTATCAGCCAAGGAAAGTCTATGTGGTAAGAGCTCATACTGAATCCTCTTTGTTATGGTGATAGGCTCTGTAGGCTCATTCAGTATAACTGAAACTAGGTTTCAACGACCTACACAAGATTGAAGGAATCAAGTAGCCAGTCGGCCAGACAGTAGGAGGGTCCTGCTGACTTTCTCCTTGGATGATTTTTATGCTGAATCCTTCTAGGGTAGATTCTCCCACTGGGTTCCCCATGACCTAGCAATAGATGTAGAGTCTTTTCCCTAGTGTGAATGTCCCACTTGACCTCTGAAGATCTAACATTTGATCATCTTGCCTGATTTAACTATAGGTGAAATAGAGGCAACAATTCTGGCGACCTTTGTGGGATGTTTGCCTACTAAAAATGAGAACCAGTAGCTACAACTTGTCCATTAGGAATGGAATCATTAGAAAACTCAAAGAACACATAAAACATCAGTCGACACATGGTTGCAATACGCATGAGATTTATAGGACACAATAGGCAGCCAAAATAGCAAGATAGGGGAATCAAAAAGAGAAGATATATACTGTGCTGAAACAACACTTATGGAAAACATAAAACCTACACTATTATGTAAAATAGATAGATCAGTCAGATTGAAAAATAAGGCTTAAGGTGTATCCCATTGACTAGGATAGGGAACACTTCACCTTCTATTGTAGCTAGTTGATATGCATTATGTTCCTTACAGCCTGCGATAATGAATGGACCAGTCCACATATTGTCGAACTTGGTGTGATGGCCTGGTCTACTTTTAAGGACGTCCCACCTGAGCACAAGGTCTCCCTCCTTAAAATACTTTACTATAGCCCTTTTGTCGAATGTCTTCTTTATCTAGAGCTGATGATCCTCCAAAGTTTTCATTGCCCTGTCCCTTGATTCTTCAAGGTCCATGAGCTCTACATACCTTACAGGCATTGGGTCCTGCTCCTCAAACATCTCCAACTGGTGAACAATATCAAGAGCCAGTAGCTCCACAGATAGGGGAAATCTTGCCTCTTTTCCATAGAACAACATGTATGACAAGTTACCAACAAACCTCTTAGGGGTCACTCTATCCACCCAAAGTGCATTCTTTAAAATACTGGGCCAGGTCCTTTGGTTGTCCTCTATGGTTCTTTTAATAATTCTGATGAGGTTCTTATTTGTGCTCTTAGCTAGGCCATTACCCTGAGGGTAATAATTTGAGGAGGTGCTCAAGTGAATACCATGCTTAACGACCTAGTTAGTTACCCTTAGACCCATGAATGCAAGGGCATTATTAGAGATGATAGAGTCAGGCGTTCCAAACCTGGTGATTATGTCTTCATAGAAGTTCAACACTGAGGATTCTTTCACTTCCCTTAATGCGACTGCTTCTGTCCACCTTGTAAAATAGTCTGTGGCTATAAGTACCCACTTGTGACTAGCACTAGAAGGTGGGTTTATTGGACCAATGAAATCAATGCCCCATCTCATAAAGGGCTACTCCACTTGAATCGGGTATAGGGGCATAGCTGGCAACCTTTCCTTTTTGAAAACAGAGCACATTTGATGCACTTTCTTGACTAGGCATATGCATCCTTGAACAAGGAGGGCCAGTAGTAACCAACTCTCATAACCTTCTAGGCAGTAGTTTTGGGAGCAAAGTGACCTCCTACAGCTTCGTCGTAAAACTCATGAAGCACCCTTTCAATTTGGTCATTGTGAATGCATCTTAAAAGGACACCATTCAGATCTTTCTTAAAAAGAACATTATGTACCATCACGTATGGTATGGACTGCAATCTGAAGTATCTCCTTTTAGATTTGTTTAATCCCAATGGGCATTCACCAGTCTCTAAGAAATGAGTCATATCCTACACCCAATTCATTGTCCCTATGTGTGCATCATCTTGAGCTTCCTGAAGCTCATTTGTATTGGCAATGATAATATCCTTTTCAATTTTACCTTCATCGTTTGACCCTACAGTGAGGTGCTCACATAGACCTTTGCCTCTAACCAGCTTGGTGATCTTAATATTAACGTCATACTCCATGACCTTGGTGACCCATCCTGCTCTTTTTTCATTTAGATCCTTATTCAACAAAAACTCCTTCACACTTGAGTGCACTACTAGAATATGGATTTTATTATGAGAAATCAAAGGCTTGAATTTCTTTAGGCTTCTGATCATAGCAAGGACATGCCTCTCCACAAAAGAGTATTTTTGTTCATAATCAACCAAACCTTGGCTGAAGAAAGCTATTAGTTGTTCTAAATTCTCTTCATTTTTTTTAACCAATATTGCAGAGATATTACTTGTGCTACCATAAGCATATAGATGGAAATATTTGGAAAAATTGGGTTTCACCAGTGTGGGAGCTGCTACCAAGGCCTCCTTAACCTTTTCAAAACTATTCTTGGCATCGTTTGTCCAATTGAAGATGGCATTTTTCTTTAACATAGTTGTTAAAGGCTATAGCAGATTTGCAACATCAGGGATGAATCTTCTCAGAAAGTTGATCTATCCTAAAAAGATCTGTAGGCCCTTCTTGTGATTAGGTAGTGGCAACTCAAGTATGGCTCTAACTCTTTCAGGGTCAATAGTGATTCCCTACTTTGACACTATGTGTCCTAATAGTTTCCCTTTGTGGACAACAAAGATACTCTTCTTTGGATTGAGGTAGATACTGAACTCTCTGCATTTTTCAAACACTTGCCTAAGATGTGACAGATGCTCATCAGCATTCTTGGAATAAACTGTAATATCATCTAGGTAGATTAGTATAATCTTGTTGATCAAAATTTGAAACACCATGTCCATAGCCCTCTGGAACGTGGCACTAGCATTGGAAAAACCAAAAGGCATCTTTTTGTATGCCATAGTGCCCCATTTAGTTGTAAAAGCAGTCTTAAACTGATCTTCTTCTTTAACCAACACCTAATTATATGTTGAAAAACCATCTAGTAAGGAAAACCTTTCAAAACTAGCAACCTCTTGTAAGATTCGTTCCATGGAGGGAAGTGGGTAGTGATCTTTTAGAGAGGATCGATTAAGATCCCTGAAGTCTACACAGAGCCTTATCTCACCACTTTTCTTTCTAACTAGTACAAGATTAGAAACCCATGAGGTGTGCTTAATAGGGAAGATAATACATCCCTCAACTAATTTGGTCAGCTCTTTAATCATTAAGGGCTCAAGCTTGGGATTCAAAGGCCTTTGTTTCTACCTTACTGGCTTGGCATTAGGCTCTAATTCAATTGTATGCTGAGCAATATGGGGATCAAATCCTTTCAAATCTGAATACTCCCACGCAAAGACATCATGAAACTCTTGGCACAAAGCAACAAAAGCTTGTTTATCTTCAGGTGAATAGAGTTTTCCTATCTTAAGGAGCTTACCTTTGAAGATCTCTAGCTCTTCATAGTGTTCTTCTTTGATTTGAAAGCTGGCCTTGCCCTTTTTGAGCTGATCATTAGTACTAAAAAATTGACTCTAAGGTAACCAGGCCTTTGGGAAATTTGTTTGTTTTTAATTGTATGACTTGATCACCATACTGCTACTTGAGTTTTGCCTGATTCACCGCGTAGAACTGATCTTCTTTGAGCAAGAAGGAAAGAATCTACTCATCACTGTCAAAGACTTGCTAGTGAATGTTGTTGTCAGCAATTGATGGTCTGACTACAACCTTGACATACTACTACACCTTTTCCTTTTTGATGTCATCTAGAATATCAAACTATGCTCCAATGGCTATGAGCTTGTCAGCGTGCTTATTCTGATTTCTTGGGATAGACACTAAGTTAAATGCATGAAAATATTCGAGCATGTTCCACACTCTATTTCTATATGACTTTAATGTGTCATTTTTAGTAACATTCAGTCCCCTTACTTGATTAACAATTAATTCGCTGTCTCCATGGACTCCCAAGTTGGTTATTCCTCTCTTTCTTGCCTACTCTAGACCTTGAACAAGGTTTTCATACTCAACAGTGTTATTGGAGCATGCAAAAGAAAAATAGAAAGCAGAGTAGTACTTATCATCTTGTGGAGAAATTAACATTGCACCTCCTCCTGCTCCATTTCTACTTCTAGAACCATCAAAGAACATCTCCTAAAGTCCATTAAGGGGCTGCAATAACTAATCTGCATCTCTCTCTAAGTTTGGGATCTCTGTATCAGGTTCAAGAATGACATAGTTTCCCATACCAGTATCTTGAATGAGGTCCCTAAGACTATCTAATACATTCTCAACTACCCATTCATGCAGCAACACATCAAGAATAGCTTCTGATTGGAGTTCTTGAGTAGCAGCTAGTTCATTGTCAGTAGAAACAACACAATTTGCATTTGCAGCTGAAGGAACAAAATTGATGGGGCTTGGGTTATATGGCTCAATGTGGTCTTTGGAAAACCTTTCAGACTTGATGGTAACCTTAGTCCCATATCTTGTTCTAAATAACATGTGTGACCAATCAGCTGATATGTAACCACCTATCTTGGCTATAAAGTCTCTAGAAAAACACAAGGAAAAGAAGGGTGGAAGGTCTATGATACATATGTCTTAAGGGACTAAAAATTTTGGACAAGCATGAAGAGTGAGGTTTAAGTCCTTGATAACACCCTAAGTGTTAACTGAAGTGCCATCCAATTGGATCACTCCCTTCCCCAAAGGCTGATATTTTAGTCCAAGTTTGTCAGCAATCTGTTTTGGCATGATGGAGCTGCTAACTCCACTATCTACCATATAGTTATGGACTAATTTGTCACCAATGATCACTGACACATAGAAAGGAGGTGGTTTAACTCTTTTTTCATTCTCTATGCAAGGTTTCTGATCATTTCCCTAAGAATCATTTGTTAACATGGCTCTAACCTGGCCTATTGGGGGCTCAGATTCATCAGACATTTTCAGACTTGATAGGGTTGATTGTAACATATCTTTTTGATCGGGGATGACTAAAGAATCCCACATAGACATAGTTACATTTTTCCTTTTCATACTATCAAGAATGTTGAAAGGTACAGTTGGATTTTTATTGTGTACCTTTGCGCTAATATGATTAGGTTGTAAGCGTGGCTGCTCCTTGTCTAAGAGTTGCTAATCTCTTTGTGAACCACAAATTGCTTGAGAGGTAGATGGCTCCACAACTAATGCTTTTCCCTTTTCGGCTACTTGGTCAAGCTCGAATGCCCTCTTCTTTGCCCTAGTATTGGATGCGATTGGAGAAATATCCTCATTTAGTCCACATAACTCTTGACCTTTCCAGTTAAGTAGGGTGGCATCATTACTAAGCTAATCCTGGTGTTGTGAAGTTGGATCATTAAGTGCCTGCTACGAACTCGAAGTATTTTGCACCATAAGTACCTGATTGATGAGTCTATTTGAACAAGTGGCTTGATTATGAGGCTAGTTACAAGGGTAGCACCACTCATAATCGGCTGCTAAATTATTTTGAGTGGGAACCAAGTCCCTTACTACACTAACAGGCACTAGAGCATAGGCCTGAAAAGGCCTTGTGTTCACACTCTATCTTGGGCCCTGATACTGCTGTCTATTCCCTTGGAACTACTGTTGTTGACCTTAAAAAGGAATACCTGAGGCCTGATTTTGCTATTGATAAGGCCTGGAATAGGTCTATTGCTTTTCCAAGTTTATCAACTTGTTACCAAAAGTCTGTAAAAGACTTTTGATCTCTTGTAATTCATTTGATGAGCTTGACACAACACTCTCTTGCTTATCAATGGTTAGAACAACAACTAGTAGAGGTGTGAAAGGAGGTATTTGCAAAGGGATGTTTGCATGAATTTGAGGAAATATTGGCATTGGTGGCCTGGGAGCAAGTTTACCAGCTTGTATTAAGCTATTTTCGGCTCTAATAGTTGTTTCAAAGGCATCTGGCAGAGATACTCCTCCCATTGATTGTATCATGACAGCTATATCACTATTCAAAGCTCTCAAAAAGTATAGGAATGCATACTCTGGAGGTGGTCTCACCATCACAGGGATTCTATTACAAGTCCTTTGAAATCTAAAATTGAAGTCATTCATCTGCTCTTGTGGAGCCCTCTTTATTGTGGTCAATTGCTCCAATAGAGACAAGTTGTCAAACCTGTCTTGGAATTGCTTATGCAACTTTTCTCCAAAATCATCCCATGTTGTAATTGAGCTAACCGGTAGGATCCTGTACCACTGCACAGCTCTTCCTTTTAGTGAGGTAGCTAGCAATCTTATTGCAACATCCTCTTCGGTTATGTGGTGGACTCCACATAACGAAGACACATCTCTTAAATGTTCAATGGGAGTAGTTTGATCTTCTCCCATGAAAATTGGCAGACTCTTCAAGGCTGCCATTGGAATATCATTGTGTTGCGCCAATTTCAAAGGACTCCCTTCGTTGAAAGCCATAAAAGGGTTGATTCCTTGGGGTGGTCATTTAAGGTATTTGGGGCAGATTTGTTGGTGCAACGAAATGAGATCTTACAGGTGGAGGCGTGGACTAAGTTCTTCTAGAATAGATGATTATTGTTCCTTGCCTTTCTTTAACTCTGCCTCATCTTCTTGGTGGTGACAGCTACAAGTATTCAAAAGGGCCTAAGCTGCTTCTTGCTCACACTCTTTTCATATACTATAGAAGGCGTGGATTTATAGAGTTCTTCCTCTTTGTGGAGTCTCCAAGTATGCCAAAGGGCTTCTATAAAGCCTAATATTTCATTGGCTGCATACCAAACTAGTAGTTAAAACAAATTCCTATCCCACCGGGTGCGCCAGAAATTGTTGTCACCTAGAATTGCACCCTGTGCAGAGTTTACAAGAAACTAAGCATTCTAGAGCAACGTGGGATCATCTCAAGGCTGTGGGTCACCTATAAATGAAATGAACCTGTGGAGAAGGCCGGCTTCCTATGGGTATCACCTAAACTACAGATTCTTTGAGAGAAAAGGGGAAATAGATGCATAAATTAAAAGACTACACTAGGGTGATACACTGAATTGATGAGAAATCATAAAAATGAACACAAAAAGGACATACACTTGAAAGCGTAATTGTTATTCTCAAAACAACATCTTCCAGATTTAATGCTTGTCTTTCTAATAGGTTTGGTCTACATACACATCTCAGGAAGGAAAAAATAATAATTTCACGAATCTAAGATATGAATATAGTATTATGGAAAACACAGTTAGAAACTTGCAAGCTCAAAAGAAAGATACATAAATGAGAATCATACAAACATGAAGACAAACTTCCAAGGTAAACTCTATGTTACATTCAATATTCTGGCTAAGTTACAGGAAAACATACATTGAGTGAGAAAGGATTGATTGAAAATCACTAACTCTTCAGAGTATGCAATCTAGACTCCTCACAAAAAAGGAAAAAATGCCTTATATATAGACTGATATCAGCCCATTAGGGCTTACAAAAATATCCCTATTCAGAAAAAGATCTAACTCAAATCTTTTGGATGAAGTTAATGCTAAAGCCCTTGCGTGTCCATGATGGTGAAGATTCATCTCTGAGGAAGCCTTCTTCAAATATCTTCAGCTACTGCATTCATTCTGATCCTGTCGTCATGTCTAGTTGAGATACCTCGGTTGCGCTTTGAATGCTCTAAGCCTGCAATAGATACACATTGCCCTTCACCCCTTGAAATTCTTTAGACTACCATGGAGACCCTCAGACCTCTTTGATTAGCTGAGTGAACTACAAGTAGACTCTTGGGTGGTCAAATTCTTCAGTTGAATCGCATCTTGGCAAGACAGTGGAAGTGTCTCACTGATGCAATCATGGCCCTCTAAAGCTATTGACACATCACATGATAGTTGGTGAGACATTACATGGGCTTTAGAATTCATATCGATTATCACTAGGGCCATCAGCAAGACATTATTCTATTGCCAAAACATTATGTCGAAAAACCCCACTCTTAAGTGAAGGCACCCTATTTTGGCGGGATGACACTACATTCAGCAAGACTTCTAGAAACATTGGATCCCCTTCTCTGAGCGTCTCTGTCATATAGGCATCTCCCTACTTCACCGAAGCTCACTTTGAGTTCAAAGAAAGCTTGCTTGGTTGGAAAGATATTCTGCCAACACACTCTCGTTTTGTCTGAGCTATCTCCTCCTTCATTGAGACTCCTGTCGGTTGAGAAGAGTTCTTCCTGAGCTTCCTGTGCTATTCCGAACACTCCTTTAGTGAAAAACCGTCAGCGTAACCCCTTCTGGTCATCGAGACACTATTGCGAAAGCCTCAAGTCTGAGTTTGGCCCTTCCTTTGTCCTCGGTGGTTCCTTCATTTTTTTGGTAGGACATACGCCGAAGGAAAATTCTTGTCGAAACCTATGCTTATCGCCAAGACACATTATCTTTGCTAAGACCTCCTATCGACACCTTTGTCTACCCAAAGAGCTCTTATTGTGCTTTCAGAAAGAGTCCTACCAAACTGCTTTTATCTTTGTTAGGGTCCATCCTTCCTTTCGGTGAGACTTTCCCTTCACCAAGACCTCTGGGTGACTTTATTTACCCTTGCCGAAAAGTCCATCTATCGCCTAGAATCATATTGAAGATATCACATCATTGGTGAGACAATGACTGGTCGATAAGACCTCCTGTCGAGCTCGAAATGCTATGCCGAAACCTGTGTGTTTGATGATACTTACGCTGATGCCACCTCATTTGATCACTTCGGCATGACACCCATCCTTCGACAAGACATCCTGCCGAAGGTGATATCCTTTGCTGACACTGCCCTTGTTTCATTTCGTGGAGACACTCCACCTTCACTGGGACCTCTCATTGAGCACTGTAGGTCTCTCCAAAGCCCCTAGTTGTCGAGAGTCTCACCGAATAGTGATTGAATGGCCTATCAACCAAGGAAAGTCTACACAGTAAGAGGTCATACCGAATCCTCTTTGTTATGGCAATAGGCTCTGCAAGCTCATTCGGTATAACTGAAACTAGGTCTCAGCGACCTACACAAGATTGAAGGAATCAAGCAGTTAGTCGGCTAGACAGTAGGAGTGTCCTGCTGACTTTCTCCTTGGATGATTTTCATGTTGAATCCTTCTAGGGTAGCTTCTCCCACTGGGTTCCCCATGACCTGGCAACAAATGTAGAGTCTTTTCCCTAGTGTGAATGTCCCACCTGACCTCTGAAGATCTAACATTTGATCATCTTGCCTAATTTAACTATAGGTGAAATAGAGGCAATAGGGTTATAGATTGGGTGGAAGAAGAAACACCTTGTACTTTGGGAGCCATGGGCTTGTGTATACCAAAGTTCTAATAGGGTAATTTTAACTATTCAACTTCCTAATTACAGTTTATAACCTAGGACATGTGCTAATTCTGGACAATTTACAGAGCTACAAATTTTAAAAGGAAATATTAACCCTAATTCAAAGAAATGAAAGAAAAATGATGAAACACAATTGTTTAAAAGAAGATTAAAAAAGAAATCCCTAACTCAGAAAACTAAAAGAAGGCATAAAATTGCATTTTTTGTACTTACTACTTTCAACAATGATAAACCCTAATATAAGCTGGAATGACTTTTGTAATTTGCTTCTCAACTCTTTGTATCACTTTGGAAACATTCTCAAGTCCAAATATAAGCAATAATTTTTCATATACATAATTTTTGAAGGGAATTGATTAGGTTTATGGGTCACCTCCACCATTAATTTCCACTTGTGCGAAAAAAAACAATTGCAGTAGGAATACTTTGCAATTTTGAATGTGTGTCATTGATCTATAGCTGAGTTCGGCATCTCAAATTTTTTAGATTGAGTTAATATCATTTGAATTTTCATTGTTGCTCCAACTTGGATGAATGGCCAATATAAATCCACTAACTAGACCTTCCCTATGTACTTGTGGGATCCATTTGCCAGTAGTCATAAAGTGTGTGTGGTAGCTTCTTGCGGGTCTCGCTACTTTTAAAGAACTTGCATCTTACCTCTGAGATCTGGAGGGGAATGGTGGTGATCATATTTCCTTGCTCAATTAGCACTGTTAATCTCAAAGCTTCAGGCATTGGGATGGGACATAATGGCTGGGCCCACCTATATGTAGTGAAATTTTGCTAACCTCACAACAATTAAACTGCATTCACTTCAGACAAACAGGAAAATAGGGAATGGTCCAAATGAAATCCCATGATTTGGTGACTTCTCAACCTACACATGAAATGAAGTTATTCATAAAAGAGGGCCTTGACTAGGTCGACAAGAACTTACCCTTAGGAACCAATGACTTAGACTTAAGTCACAATGATAAAATATTATAATTGGATTTTGGGAAAATCACGATGGCTTGCAACCTTGAAATGACCAAACAACCATAGAAAAGAGGTCAGTAAAGAACATGTAACCATAGCTCAAAAGACAACTTACATGACCGAAAATCAAGTAAATGAGTCAACACAAAATTAGAACATTCAAGGATCAAACATGGATTAATCAAAGACAAGACTAGCTAAGAAAAAACCTTGAACCCTACTAATGGGGAACATGTGACATGTTAATATCAAGCATAGAAGGTCTCAAAATGTTAATAATATTGAGGGCTCTATCATTGATGATGATCAAGAAAGCTTCCAACATGTGGAAAAATGTGATAATAGTTGGTGATGTGGGACCCAATAAAGGTGATGAAGATGAAACATGGAGTCACGCAATGATAAGTGGCATCTAGCGATTGCCCACTTGGGAAATTCACATCCTTGTTGTGAATTCTATGGAAATTATGTGGACATAAAGCTCGAATGAAGTTTATCGAAGAGAAAGAAAGACTTCAGAGTAAGTAATCTATAAGTCCATTTGATATAATGAGGCCTCATGGTCATAAAGTTGTGAGATCAATGATTGAGATTCAAAGGAGAATAATCTGATAGTGATGTATCAATTTTTTCAAGGTGAATAGAGAACCATAGATCATGGCACATAGTGATGAGATCAACAATTTTTTTTGAAGGTGATGGTTTCAAATAGTTAAGTCCATGTAAGTGATTTATGACAGGAAGTAGATCAAAAGAATGGAATTAATTTGTATACCTACCCCAAAAATTGAATTAATTGGTGATTGGAGTTGTAGAATAGTGGCATAGAGTGCTAAGTGAATAAAGATTAGATCTAGATCTAGTATATACAGGATTACATTAAATGTGTATCCAATTTGAGATTTGCATATTGCTAATCTTAGAAGACTTTCTAAGATAGAACTTAAATCATGTATGGCTTGATGTAGTGAATTCTTCCTGAAGAAGTAACAATGAGAAACCCTAATTGAAGCACAAGCTATATTGGTTGATGACACATAGCTTGAAGTAGTGGCTAAGTGGTAAATAAGTAGTCATAAAAGAGAGAGAAAGTAGTGTGGAAAAAGGAGAGTTTAAATTTGTAGAGTGCAAAGAACACAATTACAAAGAAAGAATACACTATGCTTGAATAAGGTAAACCAAATAAAAATTAGGAATTCAACTCTCGATTTATATTCAATGTAAAACCCTTCATTGTATTGGTGTGTTTTGTTGCTCTCATTCAAACTAGTTTATTATAGTGAAATGGGATGTGATGTTGAGCAAGTAATAAGTGCAGAGAATAGGGGTACAAAAAAGAAGTGTAGAGTAGAAGAAGATTTGTAGCGTATGCAACATACATGTAAGTGTTGTTGCAAATAAGTTGCAACATAGAATTATCATAAAAAATGTAATATTTGGCATTGTAAATCAAATTGGTAGGTTCCATCAAATATCTAGGTAGGTGCTCAAATTAGGGAGTGGGTGCTCCTAAAAATAGGGGATTGGTGTTTCCATATGGTTGGTTCCCTCAAAGCATTGTAACTAAAATTCAAAGCTTGTGAGGCTAGATTAGGATAGTAGATCCTAGCAACATTTCTCATCATGGTTTTTCCCATCCTTGTATTTTTCATGTACATTTGGTGTTATGTGTTGAATTCATATGTTCCCTCTCTTGTGTTTTCTTGTTAAAGTATTATTTTCATATTAATAATTCAAATAATTATTCTACACTAAGTGTTAAGAGGTAAAAATTTCAATATCTAATGATTCACCCCCTCTTAGAAGATCACTTTGTTCCAACAATCGGTATCAAAGCAAGGTTCCCTAGGAGAAGCTTAATTAGTTCAGGTAGATCCTTAGATTTGTGAACACCATGGCCAGTCAAGAAAGTTCTTCCACAAAAAAGCCACCCTGATTTGATGAAACTAATTATACTTATTGGAGCTAATTGATGAAGAGATTCTTGGAATATTTGGGATTGAGGTATGGATGTCTATTGTGATTGGATACATACAATCGGCCACACTTTCTACTGATGCAACAAGAAAAAGAGATTATAAAAATATTGAAAAGGTATGGTTTGCTATTATGAACATATTTTCTAGATTTGTGTACAAGGTTATGCATTGCAAGAGTGCACAAGATGTCTAGGATAAACTGAAAAAATATCTATGAAGGAGATGAAAAGGTGAAATTGGCCACACTTGAAGTACTGAGAGCTAGATTTGAAGGCCTAAAAATGATAGAGGAAGAAAATATTTCAGATTATATTTTGAGATTCAATGATAGAGTGAACTCCATTAGAGGATATTGAGAAGAATTGAAAGAATATGTCATTGTGCTAAAATTTCTAAGGTCAATGACATACAATTATGACTCGAAGATCTCAATGATAGAGGAAAGAAGAGAAATAGACAAACTCTAAATGAGCTACATGGTATATTCACTTCCTATGAGATGAGAATGGGAGATGTAGAACTATCCAAAAAAGAAGCTACCTTCAAGGTTGCCAACATAGTGAAGGATTATGCACCTAACAAAGATAAGATTGAATTAATCACATCTAAGAATGATGATACTGGTGAAGAAGAAGCAAACTTCATCAGTAGACTAAGAAGAGGATCCGAAAAGTACAAAGGTAAGTTTCCCTTTATGTTTTTTGAAAGTGATAAAGTAGGTCATTTTGCTACTAAATGCTCCTACAAAAAGAAAGGAAATGATGAGCAAGAGGGTGATGATAAGATGAAGAATCCCTACTACCCTAAGAGAAAGGGTTTTCAAAAAAAGAATAAAAGTCTATACATTCAAGAGGATAATGATAATTTAGATATTTGTAGTAGCTCAGATGATGAGCAAGATCGTTCTTTTATTGTGAAAGAAAATGAATTTCTCTTTATGGAAAAAGTGTTTAAGGGACAGAAGAGTGAAAAGGGTGAGGATATAGGTGATGTAAGATGTCGTGAAATTTTTCCACACATGCCCCATTGAAAGCAGTGACCCTCTTTTGGTATTTTGGCCCTTGTTATTTTGAGGTTTTGTTACCTTTGCACATGCTTGAATGCTTGTCTTATTCGTAAAAATGCCTCCTTCTAGAAAGCACTTTGAAAATCTAATGCTTTGGGCTTGTCTCAGGTTTTTTACTACTTTCGAGAAAATCCACTCCTAACAGAATTCCCCTAACATTCTCTAAACCCAGTTCTATTTGCTTTTACATTGTGGTTTAGGAATTTCCAACCTTCACAGAATTTCATGCTAGTCAGATTTCTCTGAATATCCGTCTCCTTGTTAGATTTCTAGGTTTTTTCTGGATGTCTTGCTGATTGCATTAATGTCATTGGTAGATTTTTTGAGGGAGGTATTAAGTCAGTTTTGGGGAATTTCATGCCATTATACTTTATCATTTGCATTCTATTGACTTGAGGTGCTCAATCTTGAGGTGTTGGGCTAGCTTTGGCATGTTAAATTTTTTGATTGTTGGATTTGTGGTGATTCCTTGGGCGTCATAGTTATTGTTGTTTGCTAGGCATTTAGAACCATTATTTTTCATTGTTGTAATCAATTTTTGCTTCATCAAATGGTATGTATGTATTTCTCTACTCTTTGATTGATGAATGTGAATGATTCTTTCATTCCAGATATGATTGGAGTTTGAATTTCTGTATGTTTGGGAATTTTGAAAATAGGGTTGCTTGATTCTATTAGATTGATGTTTCCCCAAGTGAGTTTCAAGATTTCTTTTATTCTCATATTGAAGTAGCTTGCTTGTGGGCCATAGCGATCCTTTGAAGCTTAGTAGTTGAGTAACTAAAACCCCAAGCTTGTCTGTGCATCAATGGTGGATCTTTAGGGTTTCATGACTAGGGCATCACCATTTCCTTTCAATTTTCTTTAAGAGGAACCTTAAGTTCAAAGAAAATCAATAGGAGATTCAAATCAAAGTTGTTGTAGGCCCAATTTCTTGAAATTTTTGATCATTCGATCAATTTGAGCGAGGTCATGAGAGAACATCGATATTTAGGTCTTCCTTTAGTTTCAAGATTTTCCTTCGCTTGAAGATTTCCCCAATTTTCCTAGTCCCCTCCATTTTCCTAAAATATGTTGAAATCTAGAGTCTTTCCTTCTTCACATATTTCTGTCACTTCTATATTTTCCCAAATTCTCCTTCATCCCTTCATTCTCCCTAAATTCATATGGCATTGTTGTTTTTGCAGAATTATGTCCTGGGTAGATTTCTTTGGAACTTTGTTGAAAATGAAGGATGGAGAGATAGCATGGTGTGTTAACTAATAATTATGTGTTGTATGATCAATTTGAATTTTTTAAGGATGCATCATGTTGTTTCTTGGCTTATGATGATTTACTAAATGACTAATGGATGATTTTCATTAATATTTCATTGAAATCCACCTAACTTGGAATTTTTTGAAATTCCTCCCTGGTCTAGATTTCACGGATGGTTTGAAGACCCGAACTTCGAGATGATTATTTTTTATAAGATTTAGAGAATATTGCCTATTATGGGGACTCATTTTGAAGATGAATTTATCATTTTTGATTAACTTACTTGGGTTTGTATGATATTTACTATGATTTCTTTGTTGATGTAGGTTGAATCAAGTAAGGCAATAACTGGTGGAACCAAGGGTAAGGTGATGGATCCAGGTGCAGAGGGGTCTTCCATTTCTAAAGCAAAAAGAATCAAGATGGACATCAAGAGAAGAATTCCTAAGAGTAAGCTTACTTCTGTTTGGTCAAAGGTGATTAATACAAATGTTAGACTATGGGAATATGAGAAGTTCAAGACAAGAATGGTTGCACAAAACCTTCCTTTGTTGGCTAGAAGAACATTAGAATCAGGATTGGTGCATTTAGTTGGATTTCCTCCCACAATGCAATGTTATTAATTAGTTCTTGAGTGTGCTAGACACTACGATAAGGGTACATAGAGGATAGTTGGCCCTCAAGGGAGAATTGTAGAAAATTTGAATCCCATGTCTATAGCCCAGACCTTTGACATGCTAGACATATCTCATGTTGTGGCTTTTGATATGGATATGGCAAGGAAATTCTATGAGGAGGATACTATCAAGTTTCAACAGGTCATCAACTCATAGTTGGAGAAGCCTAAGTCTCACTACTCCAAGCTGCCCAAAGAACTATTCAGAGCAAAATTCAAGGAGTACTATGATGCTATCACTCTTCTTAGTAGGGTGTTAGGGTCAAAGAGTGCTAGAATGTTTGAAAATTGGATGCTCCATGTCATTGTAAGGATGGAACAAAATATTAAATATCATCGGGAAGGTGTCATAAGTGCTATGATTCATGAGTAGATGTGCAATGTATTGCATACAAAGACCTTCACAATGACTTCCTACTTAGCCTATGTGCTTGCAAGATTCCTTCCATACAAGGGGTTAAGTTCAAGATGTGATCTATGAGGTTTATCCACAATTGCATCTAGGAAACTCAAGCTATAGGAGGGTGAATGATGCATTCACCATGTACATCACCAAATTATTGCAAGGTGTAGAGCATGTGAGGATATTTGACCATGCCGAGGAACTAATCAAAAGGTATGGGGCTTGGTTCATACAATTTCCCACCTTCTCATACATAAGGATAGATGGCTACTAGAGGGCTCCATATCGACTTCCAAGGTACCCAACAGACCATATCATACACTTGGAAGTCACGAGGAAAATTTGTGACTTTGATGCCATTGTGAAGAAGGATAAGCATAAGATTGGATTTGGTGGTGACTTCCCTTTGAGGATAGGAACTAGTGAGGCATGTCCTTATATTAATTCGGCCTATGCTTCTAAAGAAGAAATGAACACTTTTGGGTTATCCTTCCATTCCAAGAGGTCTAGGTTTGAAAGAACTAGTGAAGCACAAAAGAAGGCCAACAAAGAATGTAGTCACAAAGATGAATTTGAGATCAGAAAGAAGAAGTTTTCTAGGTTCCCTATTAACTTGGTCTGATTATATAATGTGAGGGCCATCTAGGATCAAGTTGAGGATGATGGAAATTTAATTCAAGGTCATGACTATGAGCCAGTGAAGGACAAGATAGTTGGAGAAATAGACTGGTTAGAAGAGGAGAAAATAGAGTTGGAACAACTTATGACTCCGGTCATTAAGTATACAAAGTTTTGACTTAAGCATAAGATGTGGGAACTAGAAAGTGAAGGTGTGGAATGCACCTATGATTTAATGGGAGACTTGGAGTCTCATTCCACTTCTAAGGAGTCAACTGAGTAGGATCTTAAGGGTAAGGGAAAGGCGAGTTCTCATTTCAAGATCAAAATTAAAGATGCTAAGGCAAAAGAAGAACATGAAGTAGAAAAATAAAGGAAGCCAATTGCAAAGAAGAGGAAACATGTTTCAAGAATGAGGAAGCCAACGAAAGATGAAGCTGAGAAGGAGGAAAAGAGGTTAGTGCTTCTTTTCCCAAGAGAAGAAGGATATTAATAATATCACATAAGGAAGAGGAAAGCTCCAAGGTATGGGAGGAAGTTGGCCCACCTATGATAAATGTGGAGAGCTTAGGAGAAAGGACATAGGTGTACACAAGGAAATCAAGAATTCCTTCTCCTAAGGATAGTGTTCCAAGAAAGGATCTCCCTCCAATCACTCTTGAGAAAAGATAGTAGGATGATATCCCTCCTTCCCATGAAGCTCACAATGAACTAGGTGAATCTAAGGAAGAGGAGGGTCACCAAGATATAGAAGGAGAAGAAGTTCAAGAAGGTGAGTCCTTTAGTGTTGAGGCAAAAATAGAGAGGGTTTTGCAGTCTCCCCTAGTAACATATGAGCATTCACCTACTAGAATTGAAGAGGATAGACCTTAGAGAGAAAAAAACTAGTTAATACTCCATCACTGATACATGAAGAAGAAGAGCATGATAAAGAAAAGGAGGATAAAATAGAGGAGATTCTAGAGAAGCAGGATTTGAATAAAGATGTGCCTAAGGACCAACAAGATGAAGTTGGGCATAGTAAAATACAGTCATAATATACTATTCCAAGTTGGTTGGATAGGGAATTGAAGAGAAAACAGATTTTTGTGGATGATACCCCTCCCAATTGGGATGAACTATTGGAAAACATAGGAAAAGGTAAAGGAAAGAAGAAAACCACAGTTATTTCCAGGATTGAAGGAGATGAATCAAATAATAGGGTAGTCCACATTGCTACTCCTACCCCTAATAAGAATAGATATGAGTTAACTGGAAGTGATTACAATGTACAGACCATCAACCTTGGGCCTACTTCTATGGAGTAGGATATTGATGATTATGAAGGCTCTAGTGCAGTGATCTTGGGCAGGTTGAGGAAAGAAGTGCAAACTAAGAAAGAACTGAATAAGGAGAATGAGAAATTAAAGAGATACTTGTAGGACTTGATGAAGCCCTTGCAATCTATTAGCTCCTCATCTTTTGCTACAAACTTCCTGCCAAGAGAAACCATAACAGAGCTGGAGAAGATGAAGACCACTACTCTTGCAATAATGAATTGGTTATAGGGGGTGAAAAATAAGGGAGATAATGCTATCAAAGACATCCTTTTAATTGGAGGAGATGCAATGAGGTCAATAAATTGGTTGAAAGATGTAATGGCTCAAGATAAGGAAGATGTATATCTCCTGTTGTAGAAAACCAAGACCATCATGGAGTATACTGAAGATAATTTGGTGAGTGATGGAATTCTTCCTTCCTCCAGAGTAGTGGAATTGTGGGAATGCTTTGAAGCTTTGAAAAAAAGGAAAAAGGTTTTGAAGAAGATATATAAGTAGAGGAGGAAAATTGAAGACACCCCGACTGATGTCTATAATGAATGCATTTCCTTCTTTGAAGTAATTATAGAGAGAAATAATTTTGCACCAAAGCATTTAAACTTAGATTAGTTGATAAAATGGTGGTGAGATGTATGTGTATTCTCCAATCAATGAAGATCTAGTTATTGAACATCAATTGGATGATGCAACCACCTATATTATAGTTATTGACAAATATCAAACTAGTAAGATTGAGTGGAATAAGTTGGTGGAGCAATCAAGAAAAGATATTGAATCCATTAAGAAGAGAATTAAGGTTTTACCTTTGCCACCTATAGCTGACTTGGATAGGGTACTTTTGATAGTGCATGATAGGTTGGAGTGAAATAAAGACAAAGGGGGAAGCAATTAATGCAAGGCTACATTGGAATTTTTGCTTGAACCCATTATGCTCCTCTTCCTTCACATGCATTGGACTGATTTTTTTTGGAGACCCTAGGCCGACTTGGATGGAGTGCTTGCATTTAATGCCCACTTTGTTTATTTTGAATTCTCCTTGGTCCAACTTGTTTGTCACTATTTTATTATTGTAAACCCTAATTAGGCTGACATATCTTGGGGGGTTTCTATTAATATGGATTTTGCCTCATTTTTAAGGGCTAGATAGTTTTTTCTTGGAGAAAATTAAGTAGTGAAGTGGGAGCCAGAGTTAGGAGATAGTTTTTCTTTCAAGCAAGCAAGTGTTGTAACAAAATAATGGAATTGTTGCTACTTTGGGTAATTTAATGCAAGTGAAGACACTGTGATTTGGTGCCTTTCTTGTGTTGAATTTGATCTAGCATGGTTCTTGTGATTTTATCTTTGGAATTGCTTAAGTTTATTTGATAAATGTATTAGGTTTAATATTAGATAAATTGATAGTGTTCATGATTTAGTACTTGAAGTGTTGCAACAATCTCTAGTCCATACTTTTTACAACCAACTAATTGTTAGTTTCTTTGCAAAGTTATCCTAGACTTTTATATTCAATAACTTTAGTTCAATTGTGAAGGTTTATTCATTTTGATTGCAATAGGGTTGTTTTGCATGAATGTTCATGATATGAAAAATATTTAATTCCTTAGAATATTGTACTACTTCTATAAGATTGCAGATCCATCTAGGTCAAGTAGAAATCAATTTTTGAGAGATTGGTCCATTTCAAGTGTTTTTCATTTGCATTGTTAATCTTAGGTTTAGTGTTAATTTTAGTAATATCTTTGAAACCTTATCTCTTTTGCTATTTATTTTATCATATGAGTTAAATTTAGGATTGGAAATATCATCATATTGATAGATTTGACAAATTTAAGATTTAATAATTGCTTGTAGTAAGGTCCCTTTGTGATTACCAACATTTTCACATTTATCACTGAGTTGTTTATGCATTTTCAAGACCTGACATTAGAGACCTTGGGGTTATCTCTTAAGGCTTGCTGGTAGAGATTTACCTTTCAAGAGAGATAGAATATTATATTCTATCTGAGTTGTTGTGTAGAAAACACCATCAACATAAGAAAAGAAGAAGAAAAGGTCAACCTAGAAGGAGACCTTATCTATGCCTTAGATGAGATAGATGATATAAGAGATGAGATTAAAAAACTGAAGAAGGATAATTTGAAGCAAAAGAAACTTTAAAAAATGGAATCAGGTAAACTGAGGAAGGACCTCAAAGGATCTAATCAGATGATAGTCAGTCTGAAGCTTTAAGTGGAGGAAACCAAAATAACTAAAGAAGTTATGAAATAAAAACAAAAATTTAAAATGGATAGATGTGTGAAACTTGAAGAAGAGATAGTTACCTTAAGAAAGGAATTCGAGAAAGAAAAGGTGCAAGTTGAGAAAGGGTTAAAGCTACAAGGTGGTACAAAATTTTTGGATGAAGTGCTGAGTGCACAAAAACTAGCTAACAAAGAAAAAACTGGCTTGGAACTAGAAAAAAGATAGAGTTCCTTTGTTGATGCATCTACAAAATTATATGAATGATTTAGGGTTGAAAAAAGTCTAAATTTGTAAATGAAGTTGATTGCAAAGGAAGTGAACTCAAGGAAAAATCTATTGATGATGACAAAATGGTATGTGCAAGATCATCATGGAAAAAACAAGCCCTTAAGTGGCAAAAAATTTAGACAAATCAGAGTTAGGCAACTTGACATAAAATTTTGAATAAGTTATCTATATTATTTAAAAAATATGTAAGAATAGAATTTGTAGATAATTAAATGTAGTTTCTAAACTACTAGGTTTATTTTTTGAGAAAAAATATTTGGTGAAATTTTGAAATTTCAATGCAGTAGTACTTAAATTTTAGGGAAAAAACAAGTAGGTGTCTATCTGACCACCCTAAGCATAATAAAATGATAATATTTTATTATAAGATTTTAGATAT